>PVIJ01008853.1:0-71021 GCA_004024925.1 Scalopus aquaticus
GGGGGGGGGGGGGGGGGGGGGGGGAGGGAAGGATAAGGGCACAAAATGGAAGAGAGGAGAATACAGGGGACCATGGAGATGGATCACGGGTGAATTGGTGGTGGGCTGCCCAAGGGGAATACAAAATGTAAAAGACATAAATAACAATTAAAAAAAATACATCTATCACCTGGCAACACCTGGCACATCCACAGAAACTGAATAATTGTAAGACTTGAATGATCTTATGCACGTCAGGTCAGAGATGGTTTTGTGGGAGGATAAGGCACTGTTAGTGCCATTTTAGTGGGTCAATGAGACTAATTGGATAATCTAAAAACCAGTTAGACTGAAGTAGGCAAAAGAAGTTACTGTTCAGTTAAAAGAGATCTATTCTCTGGGAGAAAAAGCTTTGGGTGCATAAATTGTGACCTATAGAATTGGAATTGTTTTTGGTAAACTTTATGATTTATTTCCCCTGAACCTGGCTTTAGATGGGGACTGGACTTTACAGGTACAAGAGAGCATAACCACGGATGAATGCCACAAAATGAAGTTTTTTGTTATGTCAGTTGCAAATAAATACTCTTTGAAAAGAAAATGGATTTTATACCTCATTCTCCTTAACTATCTCTGTGTCTGTATATTCAACCCAAGAGAAAGTGTTAATCATGCTGCAGTAACAGTCTGTGTGTAGGTAAATGTCCTTGCACATATATCACATTCGAGAGGCAGAAGCTGTGGATAAGTCTCAGAGTGGTATTGTATTAGCACATGCTTACTTGGGCTCTGCACCTACAAGATGGTGGCCAAACTAGGGGCACCTTCTGTCTCCTTTATTATAGATGAAATTACAGGTCCTTTGGATGGTGGGTGCAAAATTGACCACTGGTCTCATTTCTGTAGTCCTCTACTAACAGGTCTCAACAGCTCTGGGATAAGGTGAAGTGATGCTTAGATTTCATAGCATCTAATTTTTAATGCAATACACAACAAAAAAGACACTGATAAACTGGAGATACCTGGTATTCTGTTGCATTTCCAAGGTCTTCCCAGTGCTTGGTATCGACTGGGTCTCAGTAAACACTAGGGCTCAAAGTATGCAAATATTGCATAATTAGTAATGGCTTAATAAAACCTCAAATCAGCCCTAAATAACAACTGGTCTCCCCTTGGTTGGTGTGGAAATGGTGGGCATCTTTGGGAAGTTTCTTGGGTGTCAGGAGGCTGCTGACCATCGGGCAAGATGGAAGGAGTCATGCTCTGTTTCCAGGGGCTACTGAGGAAAACATGACCCCATGCGGGGAGCCCAGGACAGAGCACTCAAGCAAAACATTTGGTTATGGTACAGAACCAAGACAGAGAATTGCTTGATCATATGGTAATTCTATTTTCAGTTTTTTGAGGAACTGCCAGTACTATTTTCTATTGTAGCTCGAAGACTAGGTCTCCCCCATACATTCAGAACAGGTATCACCAAGACATGTCACTGTGGTTTATTTCAAGCTGAGGCTTATCAAGGCCTTGTCGGTTCATGAGAAACTTTTACCACTTCCTAATTATCCAGAAAATTAAAAATGTGGGTATATTTCAGACTCAGGATTTTCACCAGCAATAACTTATCTGTGCAGCAAGGCAATCAAAAAACTATGGCACCCCTAGTTTTCATCATGAGTCTCCCTCTTCCCTCCTTTAAGTCCCAGGCCCTATCCCATTTCTTAGTCCAACATATACAGCCTCATTTTGCCCCACTGGTTTTAGAATAACACCCATGTGGATTTGTTACAGGGCAACCCCGATATATTATGGGGTGCCTGACTATGGGTTCTCACCCGTGCGCTTAAAAAGGACTTATAGTAAGAACAATTGCAGGCACTCACAAAAAGGTTAATAAAAGGGTTTATTTACAAAAAGAAGGGAAATTAAAAAATGAATAACTCGGGGACAAAAGAGAAAGTGAGGGAGGAGCTAAATCTCCAAATGCGTCCTACCAGATCTGAAGAGCTGGAAACCCCAATGGCACGCTGTAGCCCTGCGAGAAGCAAGAGCCCCCCAAGGTCAAAAGCCCTCCTTATATAGCCAACATGTCTGCTTAACTCCACCCCTCAGTTTCCGGTAATCCTTTCTTCTGGATGATGATGGAATTCTGGAATTCGTAGCCCTAGGGGTCTTGGATCTCTCTGGCTTGAGGTGGGGGTCCATAAACCTTCCTGCGGAGTTTGTAGCAGACGTGCTTTTTTCCCCCCAACAGATTCTCTATATGTATGTAATTAAAAGATTTCTTTTCTTTTACCCATCTGCCTGATGTTAATGGATTGTTTGATTAGCCTGAAAAGAACCCAAAGGGGTAGAGAGGAAATTTCCCTCTGCCCCTACAAGGGAACACTTTATGTTCCCATCAGCCACAAACAAAGTTCCAATTTCTCCACATCCTTACCAATACTATTTTCGTTTTCCTTTTTTTTTTTTTTAATAGCAACCCCAATTAATATGTAGTAGTAGCTCCTTGTGGCTTTGACTTGCATTTCCCTAATGGTCGGTGATGGTTAGCATCCTCTCATGTCCTCATTGAACATTTGTAGATCTTTTGGAGAATTCAAGTCCTTTGCCCATTTTTTAATTGGGCCGTTTTGTTGTTGTTGAGTGTGTCACAGGCTGGGACCCCACTGATGGGCTTTTCTTAGAGGGCAAAGGACCCACTCTTTGGGGTTCGGACCTGTAACAGATCCAGTATGTGGCACAAACTTCCTAGGTAACGCACCCAAAGTTCCAGCCTGGTAAGCTGGGCTGGGCCCCCAGCAAATCAATGGGCTCCACGGGGGCGCGCACCCCCCCCAGACGTTCACTTCCGTTCTCCGGCCGGTGGTGGGAAAGGTGGGCCGGGCTCAAGCCCCCGCGCGCTCAATTCTAAAGTAAACACTGTGGAGCGGCGGCCGCTGGCGGACGGGGGCAGCGCCGCCGCCTGCCCCAGCCCGGGTGCTGCGGGACGGGCCTGAGCCATGGCCGACGGTGTGCCGGCCTCCCCGTCGGGTGGCGCGGGCAGCCGGGGCCTGCACAGCTCCATCATCCAGTGGTGAGTTGCGGGGCGCCTTCCCACGGGGGCGGAGTTTCGAGGTCGGGCCCTGAGGGCTCTCCCGGCCGGCCGCCAGGAAGAGGTGGGGCAAGGAAGATGGGAAGCGTAGTTCTCCCAAGTGAAGCCCCAGGTCCTCGGGTCGGGAGTGGGCGACGGGGAGTGTGGGTTTTCCATCTGGGACTTCCCTGTTGTCACACTTCCTGCGGGAAGCAATCCAGACTGCCCCCCACCGGGGGGCCTGTTGGCTGGAGAGGCGCTTACATATACATCTGAAAGCAAGTGGGCGGAGGCCTGGAGGGGAAATGTTTTCCCTTAGTAGGAGATTCAGAATGGTATGTTTTCTAACTTAAAGCAAAGCAATTTTTAGCTTTAACAATGCATTCCACATTGTTTGTGAAATTCACTTCTGGCTGTTTAAATAGAGGCAGGAAAAACTGGAAAGAAAAATATCCTTAACCCTTGGGACTGGTGAATACATGGGTTTGTAGCTCTTCATAAATAGGAAAATAATTGAAACCAGTCCTAAGACCTTAGTTTTAGAAGGTGAATAACCAGTAGATATCTGATTACTTTTTTTTTTTTTAAGTGTTAAGGAATATATCTCAGGAAACACTTTCTGGAAGTTATGTGAATGAAAAGAAAAATGAAGGGTGTGTTTGTGATTGTGATCTTAGAAATGCTAACTGGTTACTCCTTTTCTCCAAGAGGTATTTTTAGATAGAGTTATATTCCATAGAGAAAAAAATCAAAACAGTAAACACGGAGCATACACTGTTTTCCTAGTGCTATGCAGCCTTGTTGTTTCTTAATGGCTACCTGAGAACCGTAGTGATTGGCTCTTTAGGAAAAAGGGCTCTGATGATGCCTTTGTCAACTAATTCAGGTCACCACTTAGTAAATTCGAGTTGAGGGGTTTGCATTGTGCTCCAGAGACTTGACAGAATGACTAAGAGAGTTGTGCGGGTGGAGGGGGGGAAGCCCAGACATTTTAAGGTTGTTTGTGAACTGGCAGAATACAGACTCCATGCAGTGCAGGTGCCCTAAATCCCTTAGGGTGGTATAGAGCATTTTGGGGTTGAGCCCAGCTCATTCAGTCATATGCTACCTGTTCCTACTCCTGCAGACCTCTGACCCGAGGTGTGTGGGAATGGGTGGGAGCGTCATTCTCTCCAAATTTGGGCAGAGGGTGGGGCAATGGAGGTCAAGATGCATGGCTGCCTGCCTGGGTTGCTCCATAGGCATCCAGTCTAGAAGTGGAATGTTTTATAGATCATTGACACTGGAGGGTTTTTTTTTTTTTAAGATTTATTTATGCATACAAGCTGGGGTGTAGGCCAGAGGTGAGAGAATTCACCAGAGACAGAGTGAGGAGCAGAACAGGCAGATCGACTGAAATACACTGCTGCGGGGAGCAGCAGGGGAGGCAGGAGAGGTCTGCTGTGCCTTGTAGGAAGCTCCCTGGCTGGGGATTGAGCTCATGCTGCAGTGGCTCTGATAGCCTCATAGTGCTGCGCTTAACCCATTGCGCCACCAGGGAGGCCTGACACTGGAGGTTTTAATATTGGCATTAAAAACACAGCCCCAGCCACTTCACCCAAATGGGATGGCCGTTGTCAAATAAACAATATCAAAAAATAGCAAGTGCTGAGGATGTGGAGAAATTAGAAAGTTCATTGCTGGTGGGAATATAAAATGTTGCGGCTGCTACAGAAAACAGTAAGACAGTTCTTCAAAAACTGAGAATAGAATTACCACGTGAGGGGCCTCCCCGGTGGCGCCTCCCCAGTGGCGCAGCGGTTAAGCGCTGCGCTGTGGAGCTGTCGGCAGCGGGGACGCGAGTTCGACGCCCGGCCGGGGAGAGTCCCACATGGTGTGGCAGACCTCTCCTGCCTCACCCGCTGCTCCCCTCAGCAGTGTATTTCTGATCTGCCTGTTCTGCTACCCACTCTGTCTCTGGTGAACCCTCTCGCCGCCCCATACCTCTGGCCTGTACCCCAGCTTGTATGTATAAATAAAAAATAAATATTTAAAAAAAAAAAAAGAATTACCACGTGATTCAGCAATTCCACATTTAGGTACATACACCAAAGAACTGCAAGCAGGGTATGGAACACATATTTATACATCGATATTCTAAGCAGCACTATTCACACTAACCAAAAGATGGAAGCAACCCAAGTGCCCCTCAGCAATGAATGGATCAACAAAATGTGGTTTTTACAAACAGTAGAATATTATTCAGTCTTAAAAAGGAATAAAATTCTGATACATATGGCAACATGGATGACCCTTGAAAACACTGTGCTAAATAAAGTCTAGAGAGAGATTTTGGTGAGGGTTGCACAACAATGGTAATGTACTTAATGCCACTGAATGGTAAAGAATGTTATGTATATTTTGCCACAATTTAAAAAGTAAGTATTTTTTTAAAACCCTAAAACAACAGAACCCCTCATCCCCAGGGGATCCCTTTCCTCCATGCACATGGACCCAGGAGTATTTGGGCAGTTGAAGATCCGCCTTGAGCAGAGGCCCAGGGGTACTTGCTGCCACTTGCTCTGTACCCCAGAGGAAATAAAGGAAAGTGTACCTCCTCTCTGCCTCTTATGTCTTGCATTTCACATGTCATTACAATTTAAAGACTCAAAACATAGTGGCCCACCTGAAATCAGTCAGGTTTAAAAAATATGCAAAGCAGCAGGAGGTAGAGTGGGGGGCAGAGCTGTGCACACCTGCCCAGGTCACAAGAGACTCTGGCACTCCAGCAGTCCCCTGCAGGGATGAAGGACTCAATCTGGATGTGTTGTTTAGTGTATTAGTGAGTAAATATTTGTCATTTTTAGTTATAAGGTCCTTGGCTGCAACGTTTATAAAGGTTTCTGAAAGAGTGTCTGCTAAGTCCAATAATTTGAACTTATTTTTTAATGATAACCTGACAAAAATATTAACAACAACAACAAAAGCCCACGTTTTTTTTTTTAAAGATTTATTTATTATGCATACAAGCTGGGGTGTAGGCCGGAGGTGTGGGGGGTGAGAGAATTCACCAGAGACAGAGTAGGGAGCAGAACAGGCAGATTGACTGAAGCACACTACTGAGAGGAGCAGCAGGCGAGACAGGAGAGGTATGCTGCACCATGTGGGAAGCTCCCTGGCCTGGTATCAAACTCGTGCTGCAGTGGCTCTGGTTAGCTTCATAATGTTGCGCCTTAACCCGTTGCACCACCAGGGAGGCCCCCCACCTTGTTGATTATTTTAAGCTCACACTCAAAATACATAACACAGGGTTGACAACAAAAAGGTGTGTTATTGATAATGGTCAGTGGGCCTTTTCTGGCTTCCACTCAGTAAATTAGACATATTTCATTTAGCTGAAATATGTGACTATTTCAACATTTTGTATTGAATTGGTGAGCCTTGCCAAAATGTTCTGCTCTGTAAAATGAATGCCAATTTCCTCTTCTCCTTCCCCCAGGTTGGTTGATAATTTCTGCATTTGCGAAGGATATAGCGTGCCTCGCTGCCTCATGTATGAGATTTATGTGGAAACCTGTGGACAGAATGCTCAGAACCAGGTCAACCCCACCACGTTTGGAAAGGTTAGCTTTAAAAATAAAAATACAGTATTCACTGAGTAAAAACTTCCCAGGTTAATTGATAAGGAAATGTTGGAATTCATTTGAGGTTAATGGGTTCTTAATGGGTATAATTGGTTTCTCTCTGAGAAGCCAACCATATGTTTAATATATTTATCTAACATGCTTCATCTCTACCAAAAAGCCGTTTTGTTAGCTGCTGTAGGGATGGAGAGGAAATCTCCCCTCTACCCATCTGGGTTCTTCTTGAGCTAGTCAAGCAATCATACTAACATCAGACAGATTAATAGATGAAAAGAATAAATTAAATTGCATACGTAGGAAAAATCTGCAGCAATGTAGATTCTAAAGTGGGTGGAGGCAACAAGAAGGTATATACTTCAGCTAAGGAGTGATATAAGGCCTCAGACTTCAAGGAAATAAGTGGGTCTCAGATGATGAGGAGAGGGTGACTCATGACAAAACCAGATGCTCTGTAATTAGATGTTTGTCCTACCATGTAGATTTTCTCTGATAGAAAGGTTATTTCTGATAAAAATTCTAATTTTGAGTAAAACCCCCAATTTTCATTTTTTTCTAAGTAGTTAAAGGAGTGGTAAAGTTTCTTGTGAGTCAGCAGCATCTCAATTGACCTCAGCTCAAAGTATTCCACTTGCTAAGGTGACATGTCTTGGGAAGAACTGTTGTGAATATCTTGGAGACGGCACCCTCTGCTTTCCTTTGTCCAGACTACTGGACAGGAAAGGTGAGGAATGGGGCAGTAGTTAAGGGAATGTAACTGTGGCTGCTCCAAATACTCTTTGGGGAGCCTGTTTACTGGACCATCATTCCCTGCATACAAATGACAACACTCAGCCCCATACAAGCTCTAAGAGCCACTTTGGGGTGTCAGGCAGTTGATGGTTTCCGCACTTTGGTTGCACTCAGAGCACTCATTGGCTCTTAAAAGATTTCCTTTGAAGATTAAGAGCTCTGTCAGGAACCTTATTTGAACTGTGTAATATTCAGCCAACAGTCCAAGGGTAATCTTTCTGAAATGCTCTGCATTCAACAGATAGTTACTGATACAACAATGGACAAAGCAGGCAAAATTCCTGAACTTATTGAACTTGTTGGAGGAGGTAGAAAAATACAATAAAATATAGAGTATATTGGATGATATAAATGCTAAGGAGAAAAGTAGAACAGAAGGAGGTAAGGACTGTGTGTGTGTGTTTTAGGGGAAGAATTGTAATTTTAGCAAAGGCAAGGGAGGAAAGCTCTCATTGAGAAGTAGCATTTGAATGCAGACTTCCAAGAGATAGGAATGAGTATGTGGCTATGTGAACAAAGAGAGGTGCAGGTAGAGCCAGTGCCTCCCTGAGGCAGTAATGGACCTGCAATGACTGGAAGGAGATCAGGGAGAAAGTCCCAGGATGTCAGATCAGAGAGCAAAATGGAGCCTGGAGTGCAGAGAGTAGACAGGGATATAGCAGTAGATGTGGTGAGAAGGAGGCCAGATTCTGGGTATATTTGGAAGATCATGCCAGTAGGATTTGATGATGGAAAATATTCATAAAATCAAGGTATTTCATTATTAATTAACAACAGTAGTCACTTCTGATCATACAGTGCATTGTATTTATTTCCAAGGAACTTTTCCATCTAGTTTTGAGAAACAGACAACCACTCAAAGCAAGTTAAAAGGACAGTTTTTCAAGGAAAAGGGATAGCCTTTTTCGTCCAGTTGTAAAAGGTTTGAGCCTCGTGGAATCTAGTCCAGTGCTGCCCAGTGGAATGTAATGGGAACTATAGGTGTAATCTTAAATGTTCTAATATCCTAATTTTAAAAGGTTTTTAAAAGGTGAAATTAACTTTTTATGATTTTAAAATATTATCCAGAATAATCAAAATGCTGTGTTATTTAAACTAGAATCAATATTTACTATTGGAGTCAGTATTCAAAAATCATTGAGTTATTTTCACTCTTTCATGAGAAATCTCCAAAATATAGTGTTTATTTTACATGGACAGCCCATCTCAATTCAAACTAGTCACATTTCAAATGCCCAGTGGCCACATGTGGCTAGTGGTTCTAAGTCAGCCAGTTTCTCTTGTTCTGCCCCCTCTCTATGCCCCTCCCCAGAAGCAACTGTCTTCATGGCTTCCTGATTTCCTGTGATGGTGTCTTGCATTTGCTTCCCATGGTGATGTAGCTGACCTTCTGCCCCAATGCCTGGCATTGCAGTAATCTGCTGGCCAGAGAGGCCCACGGGAAGGATGTGTGGGTTGGGAGGAAACAGTTGGCATTTTTTTTAATAATTTTTTTTAAATATTTATTTATTTATGCATACAAGAGCTGGGGTGTAGGCCAGAGGCGTGGGGCAGCAGGAGGGTTCACCAGAGATAGAGTGGGGAGCAGAACAGGCAGATGGACAGAAATACACTGCTGAGGGGAGCAGTGGGCAAGGCAGAAGAGGTCTGCTATGTCATGTGGGACTCTCCCCGGCTGGGAGTCAAACTCGTGTTGCCACTCCTGACAGCTCCACAGCGCTTAACTGCTGTGCCACCAAGGAGGCCCCACTTGGCATTTTTAATGCTCTGTTTTGGGTCAGCCATTAGGTCAGGCATGTAGAATTAGAAGTCAAGAAAACAAACTAGGAGTGACTGAGTTCGAGGGTGTCACAGCTAGTTGTCATGCTTGTGTGGCATCCAGTCTCCTGAATTATGGGTGAGACCTCTTTCCAAAGTGACCTTGGACGCCACCTGGTCCAAATGCACACCCAATGTATGTTCCCTTCAAAAGCACCTCTGTCTGGGAGCTTGTCATAAAAACAAACCTATGTCTGGACAGAGACAGCCTCGGGACTAAGAGCTGTTTGGGGGCAGCACATTTCCGTAAAGGGGAAGTTGCTCTTCCTCTGGGCAGACTAGTCCCACCCCAGGATCTGTGGCTTGGCAGCAGAGACTGGCATCAGACAGACTGATGAAGCCCTCCTCGACTCCTCATCAGGGGAGCTACCTGGTGCAGCGCTCAGCCTTCACGAGCATCAGGCATACCACTTGGGTTGCCAGCTGGTTTGGGCTTAATGATGCTGGTGACAAGGAACTTGCTCACCAGGCCACAAAACTACCAATTCAATCTATTTCTTTCCTTTCTCCCTCTCTTCTTTCCTCCTTCCTCTGTTTTAAGCATCCTCCAAAGACAGAGTTGGATTGTTTGTGGCACACTCTCACCATTGATCCATGCATGGCCTGATCCCATCACCCAAAATAAACCATATTGCCAGTTCACCCCATCTTATCATTCAATAAATCAAAAGTAAATTTGCCACATGCAAAGCATCAGGTACAGTCTAGAGTTCACTAGGTGTCTCTGAGTAAGGTCTCCCAAGCAGCCAGGAATTGCTCTGCTAACTTATCATTCACCCCATATCTGACCAGTCCATCACTCAGTATATAGGACACCTTCTCAAGGCTTTGCTGACTTCTAGTACTCTGGCATTACAACTTTTCCCTTATCTGCCTGCGCAGTAGTACCCTTATCAGTTGGAAGTAGAGTGACTTTAACTTAACATATCCCTACTTCCTTTTCTTAGAAATCCAAGACTCTTTTCAAAATTCCTTTTAGAGTGTTCACAAGTTGTTTCACCTCTAGGGCAGTGCCACTGAAAAGTATTCCAAAAGGCAAAAAGAGACCCCAGTGTGTGACAATGTGCATTTATTTTTAGCATTTTTCATCTCAATACTTCTCTTAGAATTCATTCCCCAAGACAATAAGGTACTAACTTTCAGTTCTCATTGGGAATTTACCTGAAGAATGGGCCAGTTCAAGGGGGTTGGTATTGGGAAGGGACCCTGTGCTGCCTCAATGGAGAAGGGAGAGAGGAAGGGGAAAAGGATATGATCCCAAAGCATGTTTACAAGAGAACAACAAAATACCCAATTCTCATTTCCTCCCTCCTCCCCTGGGAATAGAGTTGATTCCAGATTCCACACCAAGTTCCTGTGCAGATGTTAGAATATTTCTTGCTCTTTTTGGCAGGCCCAGGCATAGGATGGGTAATGCTCATTCCTGGAGCGAGTGATATCTCACATGGGGTGAGGGAATTTCCAAAGCACTGACTTCCCCTTTTAAAATAACATCAGTGATATTTTTCTGATTGTAAAAATGATACATTCCTCTTACAGAGAATGTGGAAATAAGAGAAAAGCATAGAGAAAGAAGAAAATAAATACCTGCTGTAGCCTCACTGCCCAGGGATCTAACACAGAGTATAATTAGTTCATTTGTAGACACACACACACACACACACACACACACACACACGAACACACCTCCTCCTCCACACCTGCACAGTGAAGAGCTGTCATGTCACAAGAAATCCCCTCACACTCCCTCCACTCTTTACCTTACTGGGGGTGATTCGAGATGAGGTCTTTGGAGTTTTCAAATCCTATTTTAAGTCCCCTCCTAGAGTATGTCTAACAATTCACTTTCCTGTCTATTGTCTGTTACCTTCGTGCCTCATCCTAGTATATCAATACTACACGGATGGATGAGCTGAAATATGATATGTGATGAGTGGACAGATGGATGGATAAACAGGTAAATGGAACGACAGACAAGTAGATAGACACACAAGATAGACTCTGTGTCATATGGCACTTTTTAACAGCACCAAACTCAGAATCGGATTTCTTAGGTTATAACTCTGGGCAAGTTATTTGATCTTTTTGTCCCTCAACTTCATCATATGTAAAATCAGAATAGTCGTTAAAAACAAAGTTAATAATAGTACCTACTTCATGAGAATCCTTCTTAAAAATGAACTAGAAAACACATGTAAAGAACAGTGCTGGCACATGGGAAGCATCCAGGAAACATTATTTTACATGCCTATTTTTACCTAGAATATCATAAACATTTTCACATTAAAATGTTTTAAATGTGAAAGTGTCCCAATCAGACCACCCCAAGATTCTCAGCTTGGCCTCCTCAAGATAGCCAGCCCTGGCATGTCCGATATTTTGAGCTAAAGGCAATGAAATCCCTGGAGATTGAGGAGATGCTTTCATCCTTCCTGAGTCCTATACCCTTCCCTGATCTAAGAAGAGCCCATCACTTCCTAAGATTTTTTTTCCCTTTCCTAATCAGAGAAGCTGTCACTGCTCCCCTTTTTGTGACCTAAAACAATTTCACTTTGGGGGGTTTCATCCAGGAGAAGGCTTATCTCTAAGCATGATCTCTCCATGAGAAGCTCATCTTTGCTCTAAGCATGAATTGTCACATGACATCACTGCTCTCCTCCTGTTGACCTCTCAGTCTCTGCAAATTGGGGTATATACCCCTTTCCAGTGATGGACTCTACATAAATGTAGCTTCCCAGTATATGTTTTCCTTTTCTAACCCATCTGGTGTTGTTTGATTACTTGTCCAGTCTGAGAAGACCTCAGAGGGATAGAGATATTTCTCCCGCACCCCAAAAATGCATATTATGCAAAGGCTGTAAAATATTTTTTGGATGTTCCAGAATTCATTTAACCATTTCCCTTATTGGACATTTTGGTTGTTAATATTCTCTATTCTAAGTTGTTAAATCCCAATTTCATCAAGTAATTTCCCTGGGAGAAATTCTAAAATTGTAACCAATTCACACCCCTCATGACAGTTCTTGATATTCTTACCCAAATCCATGATGTTCTTAACCTAAAAAAGCTGTTGCATAAAAACTATTTCGGGGCCACCCTGGTGGTGCAAGGGGTTAAGTTTCAGCTCTGTGAAGGTATGGGCAGCCACTGCAGCACGAGTTCGATCCCCAGCCAGGGAGCTGACCTACATGGCCCAGCAGACCTCTCCTGTCTTGCCTGCTGCTCCCCTCAGCAGTGTATTTCAGTCTTTCCGCCTGTTCTGCTCACCACTCTCTCTGGTGAATACTCTCACCAGCCCCCACACCTCTCACCCACACCCCAGTTCTTGTATGCATAAATAAGTAAAATCTTAAAAAAAAAACAACAACTATTTCACTGTTTCAGCTTGCACTTACTAGATAATTAGGCAAGCAGTTTGCATGTGTTTTGATCATATGTATCTGTGTGTGTACCAGAGCAGTTCCTGTTGGGGTATTTGTGTTTTCCATATTAATTTGTGTGAGGCTCTTTATTAAGTATATTAATGTTTTGGAAATAATCATCTCAGTTGGCTTTTAAATTTTAACTGTGGCGTACCTGATTATAACATGAGATTACGTGATATTCTGGGGTTGGGATTAAGCAATAAAAGAAAATGTGCAGATGATTATGCTCTCAGACAACTAGGCATTTTATTTCCGCTTCTCTTTCCAAGACAGCAGATTATTTCCTAGAGCCTAGAATCTGAGTCTGCTGTATACTAGATAGCAGTTCCTTTAGGTACCTACTATTTAACAATTAAACATATTGGGACGGTTTTAAGTGTTTTTCTTTTAAGTAAGAGGAGAGGAAATTTTCAGAATCCCTTGCTGAAAGCAGGTACTTCTGACTTCTAATTCTGCATTTAGACTTTGATAAGTTTTTTTTTTAATCTCCTGTCACTTATTTTTCATCTATACATTTTGGTTCTCCTTCCCTAAAGAAACCTCTCCACTTGACCCCACCGCTCCATGCTTAATTGTGGAGAACTGGCCTTCTATCCTCCTTCATTTTGCCTCCTCCACACCTGAGTGACTTCCTATAGGAAGAGGTAGGGCCTAGAGCCAGAGGAGAGAAAGGTTTCACAACATTGTCAAAACCTATGGCTTGAAGCTAAGTAAAAAAAGAAAAAGGATGCAAGAGGAAAGCAAGCAGAATGGCTGGTCAGGGTCTGAATGATTACGGAGGGGATTGTAGAAAATAACAGGATCACTGCTTGACGGCTCAGAACACCAGGCCTTCCTCGCTCTGTATTTGTGTAGTTTCATGGACTCTAGGGTCTCCACTTTCAACACAAATGCACATGAAACCATGCTGTGTGGACCTCTTCTAATTCGAAAACTGGAAAAGATTACTATTTTTGAAAATGTAATTGGTCATAAATATACTACCAGGATTGTGTAATAAAATTATATCCAAAAGATGACTGGGAGATGAGAAATTGATGCAGAAGCAACTATGGTATTCAATATTCTAATAGCATTTGTTAACAAGGCCTTTAAAATGAAAAAAAAAAATAGGTACAAAAATGAATAAAAAGTAAAAGGACTATCACATTAGAAAAAGAGGGAAATAGTAAAATTATGGCGCACTCACGTGTTGGCCTCTATGCATTTGTTAACCATCTGTCTTCCAAGAATTCTCACTGACAAGGGGAATGTTAATGGTACAGTGTAGAAGGAAGAAACCAAGACTGCAGACATGCTAATTGTGTGGTGCTGGTTATTTATATGAATATGCACAGAATATATACACACACTGAAGCTTTCAAAGAAAGACTGGAAGGAACCACACTGAGGTTTAAATGGCAGTTTTCTCTGCCATTTATATACTTGTCTCATTTTTCCAATTTTAATTTACATATATTTTTCTCATAATCAGGAAAGAGGAAATATAATTTAAACATAGTAAGATGAAAGATTGGAAGTTTTATTTCTACAAATTGGAATTTCAGCTTCAAATCTGGTTTATTCTTTTAGCTTGTGCGCTTGGTTTTTCCTGATCTTGGCACCCGGAGGCTGGGCACGAGAGGGAGTGCCAGGTAGATTTAACATTTTTGTTTTATTTTAAGAGTTAAATATTTGGGGGGAAAAAAAAATCACAAAATGGGTGACAGAATAAAAGCAAAATTAAACAAACTGTAAATATCAACCCTTACCAAGAATTAAAATGAATTCCCAGTGCTTGAAATAATTCAGGGTGATGCTTGCACCAAATATTAGCTTCTATTCTCTTAGGTACTTTGTGAAAATTCAAGTCACAGTATATTTTTTGTTCAACACATTATTTACATGTTTATTAATGTAAATGTCCAATTACTAAAATACTTAATTACACACATAGAATAATAACACTGTTTTAATTACTCTTTGACCTAAAGTTTCTAAGTGTATCTAATTAGCATATTTGAATTATATTCAGGAGACTTGATACCCAGGCTATAGTGTTAACATTAAAGGAAATTTCAGGTGCACATGCCATAATTGGCACTCAGTTATTGTTATTTGTTGCATGGTATAAATCAACAAAATTCTAGAGAAATTATTGAGCCAGGAAGTCAGTGAGAAGGGATGGAAGCCGAGTTTGGGAAGGAGCCTGCCACCCATGAAGGGCTTGAAGACAGTGGAAGAGTTTGCCAACCTAAACATTGGGCAATAATTAACTTTAAAAAAACTCTGTACTGGGCCTCCCTGGTGGCCTGGGGGTTAAGTCTCAGCACTATCACTGCAACAGCCTGAGTTCAATCCCCGGGCAGGGAGCTACCCCACATGTGGCTCAGCAGACCTCTCTTGGCTCTCCCACTGCTCCCCTCAGCAGTGTATTTCAGTAGATCTTCCTGCTCTGCTCCCTACTCTGTCTCTAGTGAATTCTCTCATCTTCAGTCCCCCACACCTCTGGCCTACACCCTCATTCTTCTATGCAAAAAAAAAAAAAAAAAAAAAATTTAAAATTCTGTTCCGTTGCTGTGAGTTTGGACAAGCTGCTATAGTTTCCCTGGTCTCAGCAAAGGAGGAACCAGACGCCTTTTGGGTTTCTGAAACCTGAGTCCAGTTGTTAGTCCGGAACTCTGAGGTCACTTTACTTCCCTTAAAAAGGTTAATTCATGACAGCAGCAGAAGGAGGAGTTCCCTGTCACATGTCTCTAAGTTTTGAGTTTCACGGGAGAGCAGAGGACATTCACAAACCCACTTCAAGGTTGATGCACATGAAATTGCCCACCTATGAGAGCTTCATGGCTGAATGACTGATCAAATTTTCCTAACAAATGAAGTCAGTGATAAAACCCAGAGAACTCCAAGTCCTCATTAGCTAATCTGTCCTGTGTCTTGACTAAAGCATGTCAGTGTTTTAGCATAATCTTTAAGACCACCTTTATTTTTCAGGTATCATTATGATGGAATCTGTATCAAGAAAAGTTCTTTCTTCTATGGCCAGTATTGCTATCTTCTGGGTGAAAAAGGCTATCACAGGTTAGTAGCTATCATTTAAGTATTTTGGTCATAGGTCACAGCCGGATGACTATTAGAACCACTCATAATTTAGTTGAATCTGACTTTTTGGTTGTTCTGCCATTATTCCTTGAGCATAAAGACACACATGTCACACCAGCATGCCTTTGACATGTGCACTGAGTGTCACTGGCCTGAGAAATGCATTTCTGTTCATTTCCTTGAATGTTTTTCACATTCATCAGCACTCAGTTGCCAAAGCTGCTTTTCATGGAGTGAATCTTCATTCTCCTCACTTCTCTGCAAAACTTGACACAATTGGTCACTTCTCTGTTGAAACTACCTTTGGCCCTCAGGACTCTGCATTATCTAATTTCTCCCCCAGAGAAACTGTTACAGGATAACCCCTTGGGGTGCCTGTCTGGGTTCTCACCCATGTGCTTAAAAGAGACTTAAAAACTCAAATGAAGGCACACACAGTAAAATTAATAAAAAGATTTATTTACAAAAAGGGAAAAGAAAAGATAAAGAAATAAATTGGTGAAAATGTCCTACCAGTTTCGCTGAGCTGGACTCTTCTCCCCTACTCAGGAAAAACTCTGGTCAATCCACACCACGGACCCATAGGGCTCTCCAACCCCCCAGGTCTGGTTTTTTAAGTCCCAAAACCTCTCCTTACCTCCCCCCTCAGTCCTCAGTATCCTTTCTTCAGTGATGATGGCACTCTGGGATTTGTAGTCCTAGGTGTCTCGGCTCTCTCTGGCCTGAGGTGGGGGTGGGGTCCTGGGACACTCCCCTTTCCTGAGGACCACCCTCTTGCAGAACCACTTCTGAATCTCCTTATCTTTCCCCTCTCCATTAAGTGCAGACATTCCCCCTAGATCCTACCTGTGATAATCAGCAGAGCTATCCCTATGATTTGGCTCTAGACATTTCACCTCTTCTTTATCTTTTTTCTATCACTTCCTCCAGGGGACGAGTTCTCTGCCTAAATCATTTTGCTGGTGCTCAGCTCTCCTAACTCTTAGGCATCCCTCTCTTGCCAGCAAGTGGACATTTGCCTTTAGATGATCCACTGGTGCCTCACACTTAGTACAATTTAGTACTAAGTAAATTGTTCTTCATTAAGTACAACTAGTACTTAGTAAAAATCCTCCAATCTTCTCTTCTTCCTTATTTCAATCTATGAAACTAACAGGTAGAATCTACAAAACATCACTCAAAAGCCAGTCTTGGGCCTCCCTGGTGGCTGTGGAGCTGTTGGCAGCGGCGATACGAGTTTGACACCCCGCCAGGGAGATTCCCACATGGCGCGGCAGACCTCTCCTGCCTCTCCCGCTGCTCCCCTCAGCAGTGTATTTCCGTTGCTCTGCCTGTTCTGCTCCCCACTCTGTCTCTGGTGAGCCCTCTCACCGCCCCCACACCTCTGGCCTGTACCCCAGCTTGGATGCATAAATAAATAAATCTTTAAAAAAAAAAAAAACAGTCTTGTTAATTCTTCGTCTTCAGTTCCTCTGACTTACTCTTTTTGGTTACTGATATTTCCTTGAAGCCCTGCCGTCTTACATTGACATTATTTCCATGAATCCCATGTGACATCCCTCTCATCAGCCCTCTCTAAACACAGCTCCCAGGCTATTCTCCATAAAATTCTGCATTTTCTTTGTCTCTTTCCTGCTCACAGACACTCAGGTGCCTGCACTTAACCTCCTTGATCAAAACTACCTTGTTCTCAGGCTGGTGTCACCAGTCACTTCCTTTCTCTTCCACTTTCCAACCCATCCGTCTATTTCTCCCCAACTTAAATCTTCAATGTCAGCCATAAAACTTTTCTCTGAATATACTGTGTGCGGATCTGTCTTTGTTCCTACCAGTTCTTTCCTTCCAGGATACTATGCCTCCTTTTCTTCTTTAGTTAGACTTTCTTGAATCCTGTCCCTTCCCTCCAGACATGCCTCAGGGAAGACCTGCTCAGAGAGACCATCCCCAGCAAGACCAGCTCTGGTAAGAGCTCCTTCCTCTGCTCTTCCACACTTGCAGCCTATCTGCTTCCTGTTTCACTCACACAAACTGTTCATTGAGCCTTCATTTGGCATAAATGGATGACCATGCATCCAAGTAGCCAAGAACAATTTTAGTTTTACATGTAGCCCAACACAGTTATTAGGAGGTCCCCCTAAGTGTCAATACCGTTCTAAATGTCAGAGAGCTATCTATCTATGAATCATAGACAACAACACATTATATGATCTCTCTTTACTTAAGACACCCAATATGTAAGGCAACTACTGAGGTAGAAAGATAAACAACCTTCAATATGGGTAAACCATTGACTTTTCTCCCTGATAGCTTAATAGGGGAGATAGATATACATTTTCCTTGATACCAACTGTGATGTTATAGGTGTCAGAAGTGTATGGAAGGGCCCAGGGGAAGGCAGAAATAGAGAGCACACATCTTGAACAGCCTTTAGAGTCTTTGTTTGAAAAATAAGATGGTACCATCATCAGAACCTCTGTAAGTACAGGGATCCCCAGCTTTCTGTTCCTAGTGTCTAGTCAGGAAGCCCAGAAGAGGTATTGAAATAGCTGCTAAAGAATTAAAAATGGAATTTAAAGCGACTAGTCTGGGAAGGAGGTGTGCCTGGAGATAGTTCTAGGGCTGCCAGAGGCTTTGAGATGAGGGCTTCAAGCAAAAAGGAGGCAGGCCTGAAAGCCCTCCCAAAGAGAGGGTCTTCAGGTGGTTGAGTCAGCGTCAAGAGAAGGGAGTAGAGATGATTCAACCAAACCTGCCCCCCAAAACCTCAACCTCAAACAAAGTCATTACCTGCTTCTTTAAACCAGCTCTTCCTCTTAAATCTCTTATTCCTCCCTTAGTCACAAAGATGGAAAAGTTACATTAACCAAAAACAGAGAAGTTAGGGAAGGCAGTAAATATGATGAGAGCTTTTTTTCAGTTGCAGTTAGAACTTTCCTTGTACAATTGTGTTCTTTCACTGGCTGACCTTCACACTCCCAGGCTGGGCCAGATGATACATTTCTTTGTTTACCCCAGAGCACCTAGCAGTTAGTCAGTCAGCATGCAGGTTGGAAAACCCTGCATGAGTTAGTCATTACCTGCGTCACCAATCTCCACCCTCATACTGATTTGCTGGTCTTTGAACTGTCCCTGCCTCAGGTCCTTTGCAAGTGCTCTTTGCATTACCTGAAATGCTTGGCCCCCAGAGTTTCATCTGACTTGCTCCTCCTCCTGCACATCTGTGCTAAAAGGTCATCTTCTCAGGGAGGTCTTCCCATTCCTTTTTTTTTTTTTTTTTTGGTCTTCCGATCAATCTTGCTATTGCTCTTTTTTTGCTGTCTTTCTCTCCAACTAAAGAGGAGAGACCTTGATTATTGCTAAATGCTTCATTACCAGTAGCTAGACTAGGTCCTGATTTATTGTGGGAACTCTATTTTATTTGTGGAATGAACAAACACATGATAGAGGGTGAGTTATATAGTTTCCATTACTGGAAAACAAGAAAGATGTTTTATTTTGAGTCCTGATTTTGAAGAGAAAATTGTCCCACGGGCCCTTATGTAAAAAATTTCATATACTAGAGAATGTTGTCACTAGTACAGTTTCCAGATTGTTAACAGTGTACCACTTATTATATTTCTGCCTCCTAAAATACATATTTAGTATTTCTTTAAGTGTGGCATTGGTAAGGAAGTTACCCTTAAATTTTAATGCTTTAAAAATATGTATCTCAATTAGCAAAGACTTCAGGGTTTATCAATTATCAAATATGTGTTGAGCTTAGAGTGCCTGAAAAGGGCCTGCTGCTGGGCGTATCTCATGAATAAGCCAAGGTCACCCTGTCCTTATCTTTGTACCTTGGCAGCCCTCCTCTTCCTCACTGAGGAAGAAGCCTTTTTTTTTTTTTTATTTTTCCCCAACAGAGAGCAGTTTCAGCCTTTCTCTCTTGATATCAACCCAGAACCTCAGCATACTAATGGCCTTACAACCCTGCTGAGTGCCAGTCTTGTCAGTTGTTTTGCTTCTTTGTTTGTATGCAGGGAACTGTAAGTCCTTGGAAGGAGGTGGTATATTCTGAGTGTCACTGGAAATTCTGAAGCTGGCGGGGTTAAGGGCTGATTTGCATTTTAAATGGAGAGCCTCCTGGTAGCTATACTGAGGCTTAAAAAGGAGATGGGAGAGGAAGAACAGAAACCAGTTGGGAAGCATTAGCAACAGCCCTGGCAGAAATAGCCCATTGATATTTCTCACTGAAATAAATTTAATTCTCTCAGGAAGGCAGCATGATACTATGCAATACTGTGCATAGATTCTAATAGTATATGCTGAAGTAGATGCCTGCATTTACCACTAGTAAGCTGACCTCATGCAAGGCACTCTGTGTCTTAGTTTCCTTATGCAACAAATGGTTAATAATATCTACTTCATAAAAGCTGTTGTGAAGTTAAATTAATTAATGCAAGAAAAATACTTAGGCTTCACCTGGCACCAGCAAACATTTAATAAAGCTCCTAAGCATCTTGTTCTTGGTTTTAATGTGTTAATTTTATCATACCTGCATGATTTTTTCATGGCATGTATGGTGTTTTTATTTCAGTAATGTGTTTCATTTCTGTAGTTTCCATTTGATTCTTTTGTATAACTTCTTTTTCTTTAGGGCAGATACCCATTTTCATCTGTCTTGAGAGAATTTATAATTACTTGCTGGAGTATTTTTATAATGACTGCTTGAAAATCTTTATCAGCTAATTCCAACATCTGATTTATTTCAGTACTGGCACTGGTGGGTTTTCTTGTCTTATTCAAATTGTGGTTTACCTCGCTGATGGTATAATGAGTGATTTTCTATTGTATCCTGGGCACTTGGCTTATGGTATTAGACTTTTGATCCTACTTAAACCTTCTGTTTAGGTTTAGCATATGGGTTCTGGCCTACCTCTGTGAAGTGCAGTTCCAATGACAATTTAGTTTTCTGAGCCACTGCCTGCTATTCTGATCTGCTGTATTCCTCTGTCACTGCTGGTCCTTGATCACTTCCTCACTGGTGCCATCTGAAGAGCTGAACTGCTTCTTTGGGCCATCTGGTGGCTCTGAGAGCGGAGAATCAAAGTGGCCGCGCCTGGAGCCCCTTGTGCCACTTGATGTGGGGCAGGGAGACACCAGATTCTGCTAGTATTGCCCCTGTGGGCAGAATACCTGCCTTTCAGAGTTCCAGGTGTAAAATGGGCATTGAATTGGCTAGGACCGTCAATATGTCCATGGGGGGTAGGGTTCAGCCTGCCTGTCAGGGCCCCGATTTGGAGTGGGCTGTAACTCAGCTATGGGTGGATCTCCTTGCTAGCCCACACCCCTGGCTGTGGAATGAGGAGCGCAGCTTCCTTTATATCCACATCCTTTTCCTTAGGTCAGAGAATGGACTTTTCTTAGGATTTATATCCATGTCTGTGGACTGTTTTGGGTTATAAGTTTGGTACCCCTGATCTATATGGGAGATAAAGGGAAAACGCAGGGAACACACCACATTGTCACTTCTTTTTTTAAGATTTATTTATGCATACAAGAACTGGGGTGTAGGCCAGAGGTGGGGGTGTGTGAGAAGATTCACCAGAGAGAGTGGGGAGCAGAACAGGCAGATTGACTGAAATACACTGCTGAGGGGAGCAGCGGGCGAGGCAGAAGTCTGCTGCGCCATGTGGGAATCACCCGGGCCAGGGATCAAACTCGTGCTGCAGTGGCTGCTATAGCTTCATAGTGCTGAGACTTAACCCCTTGTACCTCCAGGGAGGCCCCACATTGTCACTTCTTTAGCCCTGTCTTCTTTCTGGTTTTCAAAGTCCTTTAGTGATTGTATGTTGCATAATTTCCAGGGTATTTGTATTAGAGGGCAAGTTCAAGGGAAAATGAATCTATACCATCTTGTTCCCTGTACATAATTCAAGTTATATCAGATACTTTTTGAAAGCAGCCCATATATACATTAGAAATCAATATTACTATTGAGGAAAATGCTTAATTATATGATTGTAATTAATGAGTTAAAAATATGATGAATTAAAATATGGTGGTGTCAGGACGGAAACACCCATCTGCATTCTTCTCAGGCTGGACAATCAAACAAATTAACACCAGACAGAGTAGTAGGAGAAAAGATCAAATTTAATCAACTGTGTATGGAGAATTTACATGACTGCAAATTCTGAAGTAAACAGGACAAAATGGGTGTTTAATATACTGTGCTAGGGAATGGGGTAGGGACCTGAGGTGTCAAGGAGAGAGAGGGAGTCTCAAATGACAAGGAAAGAATGACTTCATATGACAAAACCCTGCCTCTAGATGTTTGCCCTGCCTAAAGATAGGTTTCTCTGATAAAAAGGTTATTTCTGAAGATGTCCCTAAATCTAGGTAATCTACATTCTTTAAGTAATAGTAACAGTTTCTCTTGAGCCCCACAGGGCCCCAGTTGACCTTCATTCCATATACCAAGGTAACACATTGGGAAGGGCTTGTCTGAACATGTTTGGGAGGTGATCCTACAGTGGGAACTTTTTTGGGGGACAACATGGTGTAGACCCATTTCTCTCTGCCTCCTCTCTGCTAAGCACAACTATACCCTGGAAATAATGCAAGAGGCAACCAAAGGATAGCTCTGGAAGGTGCTATGAAGAACATAAGTTGGTTTGGGGCCCCAGACTGTACCACCAGCACCAGGGCAGGGCATCCCACATCTCCTCTAATCCCCCGAGACACCCCACCCCAGAGAAGGCATCCCAGGGAGACAGACTCATTCTTGGGGCTCTTCTAAGACTATCAGGTAGGGGGAGCAATAGATGTCCCACCAAAAATAACCAAAGGGAACACTCCTTCCCTGCAGGAGCTAAACCACCCCTTTTCCACCAAGACATAGAGGAGTATATGCTAATCCGTCCAGGCAGACCCAGTGACAGCAAGTGACCTGGTCCAGGAAGCCTCTTTGTCCCTAGCTGTACCCACAGCTCTCTGATTCTCTACCTGAGACTCTCAACCACCCACCAGAGGCAGCTGTGGAGCACAAGTAGTAAGTACCCTTCCCCCTACAGAAAGAAACCCCTCAGCTGGGAAAAAAATCTTCCAGCACCCTCAGGTGCCCAGCAGGGAGCCCAGTGGCACCAGATAAACCGGGCCAACCAAAATAATATATTTGTAACCACAGCTAAGATTTATAATACCATAGGGACATAGTAGAGGAAGGTACAGTTGGACTGTAAGGGGAAAGGAGGCAGAGCCTGGAGGAATCCACACGCAAGCTTCCTCATGCTCCCCCTTTCGTGAGGGGGTCACACAAAGTACAGTCCTCCCCCAACAACAAAAATGCAGCAACATGTGTGCGCTATCTCTGCCCAGGGAAGCCCATTAGAGATATGACACCCAAGATTTTCACTGGGGCTGGTCAAGCAGACACCTTCTTCCTAGCACATGGCAAGACTATGATTCCAAAAAAAGAAGGCAGGTTATTCAGCATCAACTACATTGTTTGCACAAGTTGTCTAGGCACAGTGAACCACTCTTATCTGTCAAACTATTGACTGGGAACACTCCATGAACCAAGTTCCCAGACACCAGGCAAGGGCCAGCCTTGCAAGTAGGCCTTTCTAAGAATAGCAGCTTCAGTGCTGCTATGTTATCTCTCTTTTGTTGCACAATTCCGTGACCTTTGAATGTACTAAGAAAAAATGGAATTGCAGGGTTTAAATGGTTGAATTGTATAGATGTGAATTATCCCCCAATGAGGTTTTGAAGAACAAATCACAACCAGCTTTTTTGTAGACATGGACAAGCTTATTCTAAAAGCTATATGAGGGCCTCCCTGGTGGCGCAGCGGTTAGGCGCTGCGCTGTGGAGCTGTCGGCAGCAGCGATGCGAGTTCGACGCCCAGAGAATCCCACATGGTGCGGCAGACCTCTCCTGCCTCACCCGCTGCTCCCCACAGCAGTGTATTTCTGATCTGCCTGTTCTGCTCCCCACTCTGTCTCTGGTGAACCCTCTCGCTGCCCCATGCCTCTGGCCTGTACCCCAGCTTGTATGTATAAATAAATAAATCTAAAAAAAATAAAAATAAAAATAAAATAAAAGCTATATGAAAAGGCAAAGCCCTGCATTAGCTCAAGCAACCTTGGCAAAGAAGAATTACATAGGAGGAACTACTTGGTATTAAGGCTGTGTAGCTCACTGTGTAGCTACAGTAATGAAGACAGTTCATGGTTTTGGTGGAAGCACAGACACATAGATCATGGAACATAGAAGCCAGAAATAGCCACGCTCAGACATGTTCAACTGATTTTTTACAAAGGTATGAAAGAATAGCTTTTCAACAAATAGTGCTAGAACAACAACATGTACACATGGAAAAAATAAAATAAAAAATAAAGCTGTACAACTAAACTTTATGACTTACACAAAAATTAAGTCAAATACAGATGTTGATTTTATTAGGTTATATACCTGAAACCTACATAATGTTATAAATCAATGTTATTTCAATTAAAAACATTTTACAAAAAGAAATCAGAGGTGAGAAATCTAGAAAGAAGCATTGTAATAAACGGTTTGTGGCTAGAGCTGATTTTTCTCATAAAATATGGTGTGTCTGTGAAAAAAATTCAAACTCAAAATGGACCATAGTTTTAAATTTAAAATGTAAGAATATTAAACCTTAAAGAAAATCTTTGGGACAAAAATTTTTAGGTAAACATTTCCTAGATAAGGATGTTCAGCATTATTAATCATGATGAAAATGCAAAGTGAAGATGTAACTACATGCCTAATGGATAAAATTTTAAAGTAATAACACCAAATATCTACAAGGCTGCAGAAAAACAGGATTGTTCTTATGTTGCTGCTGAGAATGTAAAATGGCCAACTACTGCACAATCATTAGGCAGTTTCTTATAAAACTAAACATACATTTATTGTCCAACCAGCAGCTCCATTCTTGGACATTTGGCCCAGAGAAATGAAAACTTGTGTCCACACAAAAACCTATACACAAATGTTCACAGCAGCTTTCTTTGTAAATTCCCCAAACTGGAATCAGCCCTGACATCCTTCATTGGATCAGTGGTTAAGCAAACTGTGATAAACCCACATGGAATACTACACAGCAATAAGAAGGAACAAATTGTTGATACAAATTCTAGGGAATTAGATGAGTAAAAAAACTCCAATCGCAAAAGGTTCCATATTGTAGGACTCCATTTATAAAACATCTTCAAATGACAAAACTTTTGGAATGGAGAGTAGATTAGTAATTGCCAGGGGGTGAGGACGTGGCAGTGGGGGAATAAGAGATGGGTGTGGTTATAGAGGGGCAACAAGAGGGATCCTTGTGATAATGAAAATTTCTTAGATCCTGCCTGTGTTGGCAGATACACAAATCTCCATAGGTGATAAAATTAAATGGCCTAAATATGAATGCACAAAAAATGGGTTTTAGTATAATTTGGGGAATTTGAGTAAGATCAGTGAATTGTATCAATATCCAGATTGAGATATTTTAGCATAGTTTGCAAAATGTTCCCATTGGGCAGGGTGCAAATAGGAGCTCTTTGAATTATTTCTTCCCATAAGTCAATAGTTACCACGATAAAAATTTCAATGAAAAATAATAAATCAAGTCTAATCCTATAATCCAGGAAAAAACAAGATGGTGTGTCCCATAAGTACCCCCCCCCAGTCCATTTCTCACAGTAATCTCTCCAGAGGCCTTATTTCTTCTGCTCACACCCATTTCTTCTTCTCAGAGTTCAGGTTTTTCCTTTATTTCAGAGCTCTCTCCCGCACGCTCATCTGTGTGGATGCTGAGACAGCAACCCGGCCGATGGGCAGGGCCCCTCAGCACCAGGAGGCAGCGCTGTAGCAGCAGCAGCAGCCGGGCCGCAGCACACCTGCAAGCCGTCCACCCCACAGACAGGCTGGCGGCTGTGTCTGCTCAGGCGCCTTCTTGAGCCATTTTAACAGCAAGTTCTCTCAGGTGTTTAAAACCCAGAAGGGAACCCCCAGCAAACTCACAGATGAGTATTTTCATTACTCCCCGAAATCTAATGCCCCAGTAAAGCAGACATTTGTCTT
This sequence comes from Scalopus aquaticus, assembly GCA_004024925.1. Classification (NCBI taxonomy): domain Eukaryota; kingdom Metazoa; phylum Chordata; class Mammalia; order Eulipotyphla; family Talpidae; genus Scalopus; species Scalopus aquaticus. The sequence continues at coordinate 25,869 of PVIJ01008853.1, forward strand.
CCTGTGTAGGAACTGAGGCCTAATTTACAACAATTTTTCTGTGTAAGATAGGAATCTGAATTTTTGTTCTGTTGTTTTTCGTAGAAGAACTGGGGTATAGGTCAGAGGTGCAGGGGTTGAATGATTCACCAGAGACAGAATGGGGAGCAGAATAGGTGGATCTACTGAAATACACTGCTGAGGGGAACAGCAAGGAAGGCAGAAGAGGTCTGCTGCACCATAAGATATGGGGTTTAACTCCCAGGCCAGGGATCGAACTCTGGCCATAGTCATGACAGCACTGAGACTTAACCCCTAGGCCATCAGGGAGACCCCAGAATCTGAATTTTTAGTCTGCTATTTTGTTGTTTTTTAAAAGTGAGTGTGCCTTGCTGGGAGCATCTTAGAGTAGAATATCCCTGCTGTGCAACAGTAACTCTGAGGCATTGAGCTGTGTACAGGCTGTTCAAGGCATCTTGTTTTTCTTTTTTTCTTTCTTGGATCTTCTATTATGAGAGAAATGGTATCACCACCAGTAAGAGCATCAGCATAGAGAGATTTGGCCAGGAACCAGGTTTGGTAACAAAGGGTTGGCTTTGCTGGAGGGGAGTAGGGTGGGGGTGGGGGTGGGGGTGACTTTGCTTCTTCCTCACCACCACCACCAACTAAAAAAATTTTTTAAGGCAATTTTCTTTTTTTTTTTTAAAGATTTATTTATTTATACATACAAGCTGGGGTACAGGCCAGAGGCGTGGGGTGGCGAGAGGGTTCACCAGAGACAGAGTGGGGAACAGAACAGGCAGATCAGAAATACACTGCTGAGGGGAGCAGCGGGCGAGGCAGGAGAGGTCTGCCGCACCATGTGGGATTCTCCCCCGCTGGGCATCGAACTCGCATCTCGCACTGCTGACAGCTCCACAGCACAGCGCTCAATCGCTACACCACCAGGGAGGCCCCACCAATTAAAATTAATTTAAATAAACTTAATTTTGCTGAGCCCTTTCTCCCCCTGTTTCCTTTGTATCACCCCTCCTAAGCACCGTTGGTATAAAAAGAATTCTGATGCCCAGGTCCCTGACAACATCCATGCTGTCCCTCCCTCCACCCCAGCAGAAGCAGTGGAGGAAAGGATCCTGAGCCAGGGACCATGGCACTGATGCGCCTCTTAATCGGACACCTGCAGGAGATGGCCAAAGAGCAGATAGTGGGGTGGGCAGTGCTTGTGTCTAGTCAACAGCATTCATTTCACTGGCACGGGGTGGGGTTTTGATGAAGTTCACTCTAACCGCTGAGATAGTTGTCTGCCCTGAGCCACAGAGAGACCAAGGTTTGATTTTTCAAACAAATGAAAAAACGTAAGCCTTTTAACAAAAAACTAAATATTCAGTGTGCATCCTACGAAAAAGAAAACCCTCACAAAGTCCAGAATGCTTCCCCTCTCTGCTCCCCACTCCAGGGTAACACAGCTTTACAGGGAATACGCCTCCCAGATTCCAATCTTGTTTAGCAGGCAACCAGATTGAGACTTGGACCTGGATATAATTGCTGACCTAGAAACTTGCTGAGGAATTGAAGCCAAAGTATAAAATGCTTGATTATTGTCTGGGAAGAAGGGGAAATGGAGAGAGAGAGACAGAGCAAGAGAGGGAAAGGCTCCAGAAACAACTTGCCCTCATTCCTCTCCCCAACACACACACACACACACACACACACACACACACACACACACACACACACACACACACACACACACAGCTTTTCCAATTTAGCATATTAAAGGCCTTTAAAAAGCTTCTAAAATTGTGCCTTCTACATTCCACGCCTTTGTTCTCCCATTCCTTTGTTCTTTTGCCAGTTCATGAGCTCAGGGGGCTGCCTCAGCGGGCCTAGAGCCTGCAGAATCCAGGCCTGTGGGCCCACAGCTGGCTAGTTGTGCCGACAAAGCAGAAAGGCAAAGGGTTCATCTTCCAGACCGCACCACCCTTGAGGAAAGAGAGTTCACAGGGAGCTGCCGGCCTGGCAATTGTGGGCACCACAGACTAATGATGTCAGAGAGAACATCAGCGGCTCCTTCAGAGGCTTCTCCAGCCCCAACAGGAGCTTCATTTTCTTCTGTCTGTGCAGCCACGGTAGCTGGAGGGGCTCAGGGCAGGAGCTAAGCCTTCCTGGGGTCTGGGCCCCCAAAAGCATTCTGATATGCCCCAGAGGGCCTAACTCTCAGGTACTAATGAGGTGTCCGTGTCGGAACCCGCTTTTTTGGCCCTGTCCACCCAATGGTTTTCAAGGCTGGTTAGAACTTGTTAAGGTTAAAAAAACTTGCATTACCTGGTTGTTGTCCAGGCCTTAAAAAACATACGTGTGGAGAATTACACCCTAGACTGCACCCTTGACAGAGACATGTTTTAAAGGCAGACAAAGCTGCTGAGTTCCCTGACACCAGAACATTCTTATTCATTCAAAGCATCACTACTTGCCCACCTCCCACCTAATGACCCGCAGTGATGCCATGTGCCCTTTGCTCTCTGCCGCAAAACTTCACCACCAGGTGCTAAGGGTTTCCTCAAGAAGGTGAATGTGAAGGAGTTCAACTTTCAACACTTCCTAAGGTGTCCCCCTAGGTCATCATTTTGCAATTAAGTTGTTCATAAAATCTAATGGGTTAGGATACAGTTAAGTAGCATAAAACCAACCACCTCCAATGCAGAAAATGACTAATCCCCAATGCTCAGCAAACCAGTTTTTAAAATAAGGTTGTTGTTTTCCTTTTTAAGTCTCAAAAATCGTATGTCTTGCTTGGTCCGTGTATGTGTGTGTGTGTGTGTGTGTGTGTGTGTGTGTGTGTGTGTGTGTATCACACACATGTGTATCTTAAAAGAATGAGTAAAATAGGTAATGAAAATGAGTTCTGTTTCTCTTTCCTATATATAAAATAGGGATAATAATTATTATCTACTTACTTAGTAGATTGTTGTGAGAATTAAGGTAAAGCAGGTAAGGCCCCTAGTAATGAGTAAGTACCCAGTATCAGTAATTAATATTATTGGTATAACAGAATTACATTAAGTAAAGTTTTTGAAATCATAATGACTGTGTCTTTATATGAATACATATATTTACTATTTTAATTTTAAATATAAAAATATTCAAGTTAAGGGTATCGTCTAATCAAAACCAAAATAATTAATTCGTGTGCTTTGAAAAAATTGAAATCTGGTCCTCTAATGATTGGAAGATGAAGCACCTTCACTCTGAAATCTGACACTAAACAAGCATGGTACTTGAATTAAGTTTTATTACATTTTTATCCTCTTACCTTTGTAATTGTTTCAAGTTGTTTCACTACTGTTAGACTCATTTGCGAGGGCAAATTATGATGCCAAAATGATGTAAATGAAAGTCTGGATTAATGACAAATGATCTCAAAAGCAGAGAATGTTAATGCAAATTGTAGCTAGACTAAAAGGAAATTAAATGCTAAAAGCATATTAAGCTAACACTACATTTGGAACGTTTTATGGAGGGGGGAAGGGAAAGATGTATTATATGCCATAAATCATGCCTCAGTCTTCTGTACACAGAGCTCTTTTTTGGCCAAATTGATCATAAAAACTAATTAAAGTAAAATGTGGTCCTCATACTGTGTCTGCACTACCTAGGGAAGTGGATAGTTTGAAGGGCCACGGAAGATACAAGATTTCCCTCCACTTTCCCTGTGTGAGGCTTAGAAAAAATTTTCTAAGCATCATGTAAGCCCTGGAGGGACTGAGCAAATGTTATAGGCTCTGGAAATGACCTTGGATCTTATCAATCCCATTCCCTCCTTTTACAGGGGTGGAATATTGAGGCTCTTGCAGCTGAAACAACGCACTTAGCAAGTTAGTAGGCAGATCTAGACAAGGATGCCCGTTCTATCATAATGTGGGGATTTCAGTCTTCCATTCTCCCTGACTCTTCCTTGTCTCTGCTCTTCCCCTCCATTTCCAACTGACCTTTCATAGCTCCTCCTGACCCCTTTAACTTTCCCCCAGTAGTTACTCATCTTAACATCCTGGATTGGCCTGGATTGGGCCCTGTGGTGCAGGAACTGAGGGAGCAGCCTACTAGGAACCCAAGTGACCTCACTGGGCTGACTCACCTAAAGGTCACAACTGTGCTTTGGCCTCAGTCTTTTTCTCTGTCATCATGATCTGGCACCATTAAAGCATCTCGGGCCCCAGGAGCCATGGAAGAAGACCTTTTGGACTGGAAACACTTCCTTCACAGCAAGAAATGTTTGGTGTGATTTTTTTGGAGCCATATTTTAGCAATGACTGCTTTTGTCCACCCTAACCAAAATAAATTGAAATATGACAAATAGAATTCTTAAGACATTTCAAATTCTCTGCCTTTGGCTCTCCATTCATTATCCCTCAATCTGTCATCCTGGGTGGAGAAAAAATGAGCATGCCGACGATTTGCCTGTTTGTTTATTCGTTATATAATAGAATATGTAGGATATTATCATTTCTGAATTCATTGTCTTAAAAGCCATGAATCAGAAAACATAAGACTTCATTTCCATGATGATATTCATTTCTCACAAGAGCAAGCTCTACCCACTATGACATTATATTCTTGCCTCTGAAGGGAATAAACTTTTAAAAATAAATACACGGTTGTCCACTTACATAAATGGATTTTTTAAAACTCGAAGCAGATGACATTCACCAATTGGTTAGAAATATGGAGGAGCGTTTTGAAATAAAAGTTATACCCCATCAAATAACCTTGTAGCAATAACAAACTTTATTCTTGTGCTCAGAAACAGGTGTCTTACTAAAATTGTTTCTCTGTTATCTGTTCTGTCACAGTGGAGAACTCCTTGCCTATGAAAAATCTGCTAGCTATAACAGCATTATCCAACAGGAAGGAACAGTGAGTTTTTCTCTAATACACCCAAACATTCAGTAATTGCTTAATTAGATGCAACTATTTTCCTGTGTGTAATATTCTGTGTAGCCTTCACCACACATGCATTCAACCCATTGTCAAATGTATTCCACTTACCTGTTGGGTTCTGTCCCTGTTCTCAAGGAGCATACTGTTTTGCTGCACGGGAGCTATTTTATGTGCTTGTCTTGCTATAATTTACAAAGGTGTATAGGTGTACTGCTTTGCTAGCAGTAAGTTTGTGTGTAGGTGTCTCTATATGACAGTTAGAGCTCTTTGAATTAGGACACCAGAATTATTAATAGTTGATCTATGGCATTATGAGTTGAATATTACTTGAGTTGGCCAAGAGGATAAGATAGTACTTTGGTATTTTGTTGATAAGTGTCATTGAATGGAAAATCTTTTACAAGCCTATTTTGTGACCAGTCCTTTTGAGCTGAATGGGGTATGAAAGAAAAGTAAAAATAAATAAGAAAAACATTCAAACTTGTGCTTGAATAGAATATCATTGTCATAGTTGGGATGCGAAAGTAGGCAGGAAACAACTGGTGTTCTGTCAAAGGGGCAGTGTAGACTATAGGTGCTGAGAACTCCAAGGTGGGGTGGAAGGAGTTTGGTGGTGGGTCAGAGGGATTAAGGAAGGCTTCATGGAAGAGGTGGCCTGTGTTTGTTTTCTATTGTTGCTGTATCAAGCTAGCGTAATTTCAAGTTTCAACACAAACTTGCCATCTTACAGTTCTGGAGATCACAAATCCAACACGGTCCTCACCAGACTAAGATGAAAGTGTTGGCATGACTACATTTCTCCTGGTAAATCTAGTGGAGAACCTGTCCTTGCCCACTCCATCTTCGAGAGGCTACCATGTTCCTTAGCTCATGGCCCTTTCCTCAACCTTCAAATCCAGCAGAGGCAGGTGGAGCCCTGTCTCTCAGCAGCTTGGAAAGGTTCTCTGCTTTTAAGGACCCTTGTGTTACCGGGGGGCCACCTGGATGTTCCCAGCTAACCTCCCTATAGTGAATTCTCTAACGTAATCATAGCTGCAAATTCCTTTTTGCCATGTAAAGCAGGGATTAGGGTATGGAAATCTTTGGGAAGGGGGCATTATATTACTTGCCACACTGCCCTTGAGCTAATTCTGGAGGGCCCCTGGGCTCCCCTTTAAAGAGATGTGCATCTTGGGCTGTTCATCTGCATTCATGCCAGGAGGTGTGCAAGCAGTGAGGAGCTGGAGATGAGGATGTTGGGGTGTCTTGCACTCTGGATGAGGTCCAGAGGGTTGACAATGTGTCAATGCCCGGTTGAGGAATTTGCATTTCACTCACGAAACTGTACAACACCAGTGAGGCATCTTCAGAAGGAGAGTAGTAGGGTACCTTTGCTTTGGGGGCAGTCATTCTGAGAGCAGTATCTTCAAGGGTGCAAGAAGGACAAAAGACAGCCAAGAGAATTTATAGAGTAACTCATGAGAAGCAGATGGTGCCTGGAGGGACGATAATAGAAAAGGTCCTCCATTATACCTTTAGGAGCTGACCTATAGTATATGCTCTCTGGTGGTGGGATAAATGAATGGTAACAATTTCAATGACATTTTTTGGTCCACTGAATATTCCAAACTGTGTTTAATGTATCTGAAAAATCTACATCAAATCTCTCACTTTATTCTTTGTCATACTGCTGAATTATTTCTCCCATACAGAATCCTGATTCCTTCCCAAATGTCTTCTGCAGAACTAAAACATAAGTGCTTCTATATCCTCTCACTTTAGAATCCTGATTATTTACACTGTAAAGAAAAAATTTCAATTCATGATTTTTAAAATACTTTTTCTGAAAGATTTTAGTTTTTTTCACAGGAAGAGCCCTGAGGAATTTGACTTTAGGAATGCATGAATTTGCTTATTTTTTGGTAGTAGCTTTTATATTCTCCTTATAGTAATTTCTTAAGACCCCTCAACATAACATTCCTAGATAACTTCTGAACAGGTGAAACTGAGACATATTTCCCATGTCAAAATGTAGAATTTTCTGCAGTTAGAGATCAGTCGGCCCAGAGCTGCAGTTCTCAATGTGAGTATACATAGACCTCACATGTGAAGTTGTGAAAATGATAGCTCTTTGGCCTCATCTGCTTAATAGGCCCTAGGGATATGAACCCGAGCACCCCCAGAGATTCTGATGGATTCTGGATTACACTTGAGAAACACAGGATTTGATAACAGTAGCATCAACATCAGGGGAACATAGATGGATACAGGTCAGGCGTGCTGTGGAGAAAATGGATGTAGTTAGGGTGGATATGGTAAGAGAGGCTGAAATCCGGAGCTGGAATTGAGGCTTCCTCTGTTCTTCTCTAATAGAGGCACTGGTGGTTAAGCCAGTGAACTCCATGAAAATGGCCCCATCGTTCTTGATGATCGGGCTGAGCATCACCCCATTCTAGAAGTGTGATCCATTAGACAATGCTGAATGAAACCAGTGTTCTGAAGCAGTAGGACTAAAGGTTGAAAGCACTCAATGAAAACTTCATGCTTTGATCTGTCACCTCTCTATACCACTACTTTATTTATTTAGCATCTATACCCCTACTTTTTACCAAAAATATTAACAAGGCACGTTTAACCAGGCATCTTCACACTTTCAAATGTATAATGTGCATTTTTCCAGGGAAAGGGGTAATTGCTTTCATCACATTCTCAAGGGGGTTCAGGATCAGAAAAGAGTTCATAGGTACAGAGGTCAAGACCCTAAGAAGGCTGTTGAACATGATCCCTAAACTCCTCTGCCCCTCAACATGATGTTGGGTGATCGTGAGCATCAAAGTAGGAAGAAGCCAGTGGCACCTCTTCTCAAATGTGTCCAGCATAGGGGGTGGCAGCTGAGTGCCCCTCCTATCCCTCAGGGTGAGTGCCAGCAGATCAGAAGGCAGCTTGTAGGCTGGAACATACTACAAACCTCCATAAACTATCGTGAAGCAAGATGAACATGAATAGCTCAGTGAGTACAGAAGAACTGAGAAAGTAAAGGTGAAATCCTGACCTTGAGAGGTGCTGTCACAGAAGGAGCTGTTAGGTTGGAGGGAGAATGAAGAGGAAAGACTTCCTGCCAGATCCAGTCCAATGCGGAATGCTTTGTAGCTCAATTTCTAACTCATAGGAATGATTTCATCCTACCCTATTGAAATGGAATATTCAGAAGAGATTCTGGAAAATTTTGAAGAAATCATTTACAATAAAATTAACATCCTTTCTTCTGCCCAGGAGTAACATGCTACCCTAGTTCAGAGGAAACAGCAGCCTGTGCAACACAGGAAGGAACACTGAATTTCTTTCTGACACGTTACCCTTTTCCTCCTTAATGGAAGCTTTTTACCATTCTGTAATTTTTTCTTCTAATGGAGTCTGTGCCCTTCATTTTCCTGGTTAGATAAGTTCTGAGATTTCTGATACAGCTAGCCATTTTTATAATATAAGAGTGACCCAAGCAGGATATGGTTTGAGTTCAAGAAGGGACAAGAGCTGTATAAATATATCTGTGGCATTTAATTATTAGTGGGTAGCATTTTTATTGTATGTTACTAAATATCACTTGTAATATGTGACCATAAGATTGGCACATTTGAATAATATATTAAATTCAAACTCCTCCCTGATGACCATAGTTCATAGAATTATAGAGGAAGGTTTACAGCACTTGGAATGAAATCGGGGGAAAAGTTACTGGGATCAATAATGTGCCCAGCAGTGTGAATAAAAGGTTACGTAGAACTTTAACTATGGAAGCAATGTGATAATTATATGGGTTATATGCAAGAACATGCAGCTTATTTTCAAGAAATAATCTATTGTGTAAATGGTTTCTAGTGTGAAAATCATTCACCAATAAAGACAGACCCCAGGTCGCCTGTGTCTGAATTCCGGAGATGTCCATTCTGGGAGCAAGAACTGGCAAAGAAGTACTCCTACAAGATGGTAGGTTTGCATGCATGGGGGAGACTGACTGTTCATGCCTTTGATGCCTAGGGCAGAAAATGTCCCTTTCTTTTACCTCTGATCATCGTTGTACCCAGTGAGTAATAGCTGCTTTCTCCCAAACCTTTGAGGACCGACATTCCATCCCAGGCTTGGTGATGGTCAGGAAATCCAGGTAGTCCCCTCATGTCCTGTAGAAAGGCTCCACCTGGGACCACTCTGTCATCTTCTAGGGTGAGGGTTTCCCCATGGCAGAAAAGGAAGTAGAAAAATGGATTTTCTAGGAACTGGAACTGAGGGAAATAGAGAAGAATAATTGGGGTATTGGGCAAAAAGTGCCAAAGACCAGTGGCCTTTATAGTAGAGGATACAGATCCTGAAAATATGTGAGTTATGACATCAAAAGTGAAGCACCCCCATGTTAGCCAATAAGGTATGTATTATTCCACATAATGAAAAGTTACTATGACCCAAAGAGCTCAGCGATTGTCAGAGTTGAAACACAAGCAGCATCTAAGGGCTTCAAAAGGGTTATTCTTGAAATGGACTAAAACTAAAATAATTTTCCATGTCCTTCCCAGATGGCCTTCCTTGCTGATGAATACTGTAACTATTGTCAAGACATTTTGCAAAATGTGAGGAACCAAGAACTTGAAAGGGTATGGTTTTCCTATAAAATACAATCATTTATGACTCATTAGCCATTCTTTTCTTGAAAAGGCCCCCTCAAGGGGTGTTCACTACAGTGAAGGACTTAGAACTTAGTTTATACAGAGTGAGTTCTGGAAGGTAATTTTTTATTCAGTTCAATCATTTGGAAAATTTCCAAGATGCTAATGTGCGTAACTCTACAACTTAAATATAAATTCAACTATTTTTAAAGATCCTAATTCTAGCTGATTTTGAATTAGGTATTAGTAATATTATTCACTCTGGAATTGTTAATGGTGCCAAAGAATAATCTTATTAGTAGATGATAACTGTAAAAGAAAAAAGACTTTGAAGCATGGTGATTTGCCATGGGCATTTTAATTTTGGATTTTATTCTAGAATTAGCTGTGGAAAACGTAAATCAATCCTTTAAGCCATTCTGAGTTTCTTCTTTTGCAATACATGTAGTACATAAAACAGTGATGCTTTGGTGTTCTAAGTACTTCATCTTTGGGTAATACTCACTCAACATGACTGCATTTAGTACATACTCAATGTAAAAGCATTAACCACGATGTCTTCAGAATGGCTCAGTCCCATTCATGCAATGTGATATACATCCACCCACATTAGATACTTAATGATTCTTCCTTTCCTGGATTTGTTCATCGAACATTATGTTAATTCTTACCCTGTGACTGGTGCTGGAACTAGGAAGATATTCTACATAAGGCTTGAGAAGTGTATAGTCTGAAACTAAAAGGAACACTATAAGCCAATAAATATAATACAATATGGCAAGATCTAGAAAAGAAATAAATATGATTAGACTATTCAGGGTACCTAGAGGAAGAGTAGCCGTGCTCCAAGAAGAAGCCATGTTGCTGTTGACTCTGGAAGAGTAGGTTCAACAGACTCATAATGGGATAGGAATAGGATTCCAAGTAGACTTAATGAAGCAGGCAAAGGCAGCAAGGTGCTAACAGGCCTGACATGACAAAGAGATCACTATGGCTAGGTTTATTTTCTCTAAAGGAGAGAAGCCAAAAGGGAGGTGGGATAAGGGGAGTAGTGAGGAGCAGCCTCTAAGCCACTGGAGGATCAGCCTCATCTGGACATGTGCCAGCCTATAAGTTCCCTCTCTCTCTCTCTCACGTGTGCTCACACGCATGCACGCACGCACACAAACACACACACATACACACACTAGGTCACCCCCACCTCTCCTGGAGCTTCCCTATAGCAGTGGGGAAGTAGGCTGTCATTAGAAAAAGCATCAGAAGCATTGTGAAAAACATTTGATTTATGGAGAAGACAGTGGGGTTTCAGGGACAGAGGACAGAGTGCATATTGCCGCAGAGAGGGCGGGTGAGGAGGATGCTTTGCTATAGTCAGTGTGAAAATTGATGGGCATATGCACTGACAATGACTTCAGAGAGAAAGAAGAACAAATTAGAGAAATATTTCTGAAGCAAATGCAGCAGGATTTGATGACTGGGTAGGGTGGTAAGGGCATTAGGAGAGATGACCATGGTTGCTCTCTCATTTAGACTCAACAAATCCTGTGGGCCATGCGCCAAAGTTATCAACCTGAGAGTAAAAGGATTAATATATCCTCTTCATCCCACTATTCTGTCTGTTGTTAAGTATTTATTGGTGTCTTTGGAGAAGTCATTCTAGAATTACTGCTCCTGATAACAGTTGCAAATCAGAGATCATCATCAGGCAACTCAAGAATTGGCCCTAACTTTCTTAATAGCTTAGATAGAGTAGCTCCTTGCCTGGAGTCACTGATAGAGCCTGGTGTCAGGCTTTCAGTGCCTCAGAACCCTTGAGCCTTGTGTAAAAGACAAGAATGTCTATTAGCTGACAACTCACATTGACCACCTGGTTTAATGATCGTCTAAAAAAGTCATGTGGGTGAAAGAAAAAAAAATAAAAGGAAAGAAGCTGCCATTTTGTTTTCAACAAAATTTGTCCACGTAAGTCTTTAAAGAAGCCACCTGTATAGATTCACACCAATCCACTTTGGCTTACATAGTCCCTAGGTGAGCTCTAACTTGATGTCAAGGAGAAAGCCTCTTGGATTACATATTGTTACACCTCTTTGTGAGTTGAAAAATATTGACGGCCTCAATCAGTCAATGAACATTTATTCTACATTATGGTCTATGCCCCTATGGCCAGATCCTCATCCTATTATGAGCAACAGGAGCCCCCTTGTGGTCAGAAACAGTCTTCTTCCAGAAAACTTCATGAAAAGGATATTCCACATTATCCCATCCAACTGGCAGGAGCTCTCTGATTGGTTGCTAACAAAGAATTCTTTCTAAGATACAACTTGAAAAAGCTAATAGGCAAAGCTGTACATTAACTAGAATAAAATTCATCCCATTATCATTTGGGACTGTAAGTATATAAGGGGGATTAGTCTCACTAAGCACAAAATGAGTTTTCAGAGATATATTCCATTCCTTACATCAGGTGGAAGATTTGCTTACTTCCTTCTGGAAATCTCTGCAGCAAGATACAGTCATGCTTATGTCATTGCCTGATGTGTGCCAGCTCTTTAAGTGTTATGATGTACAGCTGTACAAGGTAGGGAGATGTTTGTTTGAGTCACTGGTTTGTATCTTACCCAGAAATTGCTATCAGATGTGGGGTTAGAACCACAGCCCTCCCACTCTTCAGTCTCTATGGATTTCTGGCCCTCTGGGGAAAATAGAGGGGGCTTGGTAGACCACAAACTCTTTGATCTATCCCTAAAATCAGCTTTTCTTTTTGAAGTCAACAAGTTCATGAGTTACCTCATTTAAAGAAAAAGTCAATGTATATGGTGACCTCTGGTTCCAATAACCAGTGAACTCTGACCTGAGTCAAAGTTCTTTCTCTGGTAAGTTCAACAAAAGAACACTTTTTAAAGATGAGTAATTGGAATAATTACCTTGGAATACACATAACCACTAGAGTTATTTTTAAAGTTTTGTCTCTAAAATGATTATTGAACTTTGGAGGTCAGGTATATATATATAATTTCTGTGGTGGAAATAGGTTCTTCTTAAGGTAGTCATAAACTTCAGACTTTAAAATTTTTAGGAAACAACCTGGTACTTCTAAGTTTGTAACACAAAGGTTGAAAACCGGAGGGCGGGTTCAGCCTGTAAATATTTTGGTTTGACGCACATATTAGCCAGCAGGGGAGTTTTGAAATTTTGACCTAGTTATCAATTTTTTAAATCTTTGCAAGAATTTAAATTCTGGCCAGATTATCCTGATGTCCCACACAATGAGCAGTGGCTGGGGCCGCATGGTAGCTGCCCCTGGACCTGGTAGGGACTTGCTCTCTGAGTTTGTGGCACTTAGGACCTTTGACCCTGACCTTTGACAACAGCCAATGTGTCTTGACAATTTTGTTGCAGGGAATTGAAGATGTTCTCCTTCATGACTTCTTAGAAGATGTTTCTATTCAGTACCTAAAATCTGTCCGGTTATTTAGTAAGAAATTTAAACTGTGGCTCCTTAATGCTTTGGAAGGTTTTCCAGCCCTCCTACAGATCTCCAAACTCAAAGGTAGGTTTCAATGACAAAAATCCATTCTGTCGGAACAGATGAAATACCTAATTCTGAGATCAGGGAAGACCTCTCTTGCTTCATTGTTGTGTAACTCTTGCTGCCCTCTCCCCCCACTTCAGTAAATTAGCAATATAATCCTCAATGCCTGACCTGTTCAGATCTTCTGGCTTTTTTCTTGGTGCCAATGATGAACTCTTATGCTGAACTTTCCTCACCTTTCTACCTGTCCCCCACCCCCTATAACGTATGGTGTGGACCTGGCCAGCGTCTCTTGCTCAGGCCAACACACACCTTTTTTAATATTTATTTTTATTTATTTATGCATGCAAGAACTGGACTGTAGGCCAGAGGTGCAGGGGGTGAGAGGATTCATCAGAGACAGAGTGGGGAGCAGAACAGGCGGATCTACTGAAATACACTGCTGAGGAGAGCAGCGGGAGAGACAGGAAGGGTCTGCTGCGCCACATGGGTTAGTTAGCTCCCCAGCTGGGATCAGACTCCTTGAGACTTTAACTCCTGCACTACCAGGGAGGCCTCCAGTGCACACCTTTTAAAACCAGGTGCTGAGGCAGCCTCCTGAGTGCATCGCTTAATTCAAGCAGGGCTGATGAGGACTCTGCTCCAGCATTCTCCTGCCTGCCACTTTGTGCTCCAAGGAATCTCCCAGTGGGGTCTCAAAAGAATATAGCTCCTCCTCAGAAATTCCTCCTGTATCCTTAACTTTCTCACACCTCTGGGGTCACCAAGGGCACTCATATCTTTGTGATCTCAGTCCTCCTGTTGACTTTCTAGAATGCTTTTTCCTTCCATACGACTGCCAGATGGTAGTATTTGAATATGCCTCTGCACCAGGCCTACAGTGGCTTCCTACCAGGATCCTGACTGCTCTGTTGATTGCCCCAACCCTCCCCAAATCTGGCTTCTTAGCATTCCTACAACTCCATGGCCCTTTAAATACCAACACAGGCCCGTTCTGTGGGGATCATGTTTCCTAGTGCTGGAAACGCAGATTCATTCCCTCCTGCCTTGGTGAAGTTCTCCACCACTGCCTATCACCCTCTCCACTGCCTCCCTTCTTGAGCACATGCAGGGCCACTCCCATCACTGGGACCGCACCAGTCATTTCCCAGCACTTGCCTAAGTCTTGCTTTCTTTGCTCATTGTTTGCTGTCTTCTCAGCGTGCCCACGGAACAGAACCATGTCAGATTTGCACCCACAACCCCTACCCCACCCACCTGTGTTCAGTGCTCATGCTGGAACACTTGACCCCAGTTTGACCTCTTAGAGATATTCACGTGACCAGACCTGGCCTGCCAGCCAAGAAGGCATCAGGGGAGGCCACTGCAGAATGAAAGGGCGATCTGGGACTTGCTGTGAAGGGGTCTGTGGAAGGAGAGAAGTACTTCCTGCTTCAGTTTTTCTGTGGCCCTTTTCATAGCTGTCCTAATTCAAGCCCTGGGTGTCTCTCCTTCTGGAAGCAACTTCAGCAGCTTCCTAGTTGATCCTCTTGCTTCTAGCCTCATCCACACTCAGTCACACCCTCCTTTATCCCCAGTGATCTGATCAACTAACAACTTTCCCTGGTGGCCCCGGCTACCTCAGTGGTAAACTCTCTCACTTGGAATGCAAAGTTGCTCACTGCTTGTCCTCTCACCCCATCTCTGTCCTCACACCCCAAGGGACCCCCGTGGGTCCCAAGAGGCACTAACTCCAGCTCCCCTCTATGCTTAGATTACCTCCACCACTCTAGCCCTCTGACTAACTCCTGCTTACATGTTAATGTCCAAGTCGAATGTCACCTTCTAAGTGAAGCCTTCCCTGATATCTTCTTCCAAGCAGACCACACCCTGAACCTCCCACTTTCTTCCATGTGGGCTTACAGTGCCAGGGAGCACTGCCCTGCTGCCAGGAAGCCATTTGCCTGTCAGTGACCCACCCTTAGTGGGTAAAGCACCTTGAGAGCAGAGGTTGTCCTGCTTTGTCCAACACTTCAGCAAACACCCAGCACAAATTTATGATTGTACAAGTATCCTGTAAATATTTGCCAAATGAATACATTCAAAAGAAGAGTACCCTCCTCTTGTTCTATTTTCTATTCATCCTTTCCTTTCCTTTGATCACTTTCCAGGGGGAGCACTTTGGAAATAAGAAAAGTTGGGGTACCTCGGGGTAGTTGGGCAGAAATCAGAACCTTTGAGTATACATGTTGAGATTACAGAAGTGATCTGGCACTTACGGGTGTTTTAGTCAAACTTCTCCTGCCAGAATCTCTCAGTCGTTGGGGAAGGGGCAGTGGGCACTGGGCACTGGGCTCTGGGCAGGCCACAACATGGAGGATCATATGTGTAAGGCAGTTGGTAACTGTGCCTCCCTCAGCAAGCGTGGGTGCCTCCTGCATGTGTGTGCTCCTCTTCCCCACTCTTGGACACAAGAACTTGAAGTTATAATGTCAGTAATGGCCATGTGTATTGCTCTTAACAGAAGTTACTGTGTTTGTCAAAAGACTGCGAAGAAAGACATACCTTTCCAACATGGCCAAGGTAGGTTGTAGTTGACTAGACAAGAGAGAGCAAGATAGTTTCCTGAAGTGAACAGTGGCAGCCGCAAGGACCCCCTGAGTGCAGGTGGAAGTCCCCTTCCCGGAAGGCTGTTTCCATCCACGTAGGGCAGAGGCAGACAGGAGGACCTTGTTGGCCACTGGCTGAGAAGGCCTGGTGGGCCTGGGATGCTCAGCTAGATGACCCCTGTAGCCCCTCCTGGGAAAGGCCCCATCATTACGGCGCTCTCCCTGTCAGAGAGAAAGTGGGACAAGCGGTTCACTGTTATAAAGTTCAGGGGGAAGTCCCATGGAGGTGCCAACCTGACCCAGCTGGTATAGCGGTGAAAGGACAGAGCCTAGGACAGACAGACAGACTTTTCATCCTGTGGATGGTCCATGGACTCAGTTGTTCAGGCTGCCACATTCCTCATCTCTGACCTTGTCACTCCTGGCGTGATTATGTGGCTTTAGGTTTCGAGGAAAGTGGAGAAGGGCCAAAAATAAGGTTCTATAATGCCAGCTCTTGAGTCACCGGGAATCTATTTTGCAATCTTGTGGGCACTAAATTGGGACAGAGTGTGGACTGCTGCTCTGCTTCAAATCAATGTCAGCTCAGGCAGAGCTCAGCCCAGCCTTTAGTTTAACCAGCTCCATCCTCCCAGCATAAAACTTTCTCTAGCCTCTGAGTTCCTAGAGTCGTCTCCTGCCTATGTGCCCACAGCCTGGCCCATTTTCCAACATGTTCATGTTCCAGGTGCGGTCATCTGGCAAAGGTTCGGCTGCAAGACTTCGTCCTAACCCAACTGCAGTGACACATTGGGATTCTAGAGCTGGGCCTGCTTTGAATCATAGCTTTGCACTCACCATCACTTGGGGACATTTACTTCCACTCTAGGTGTCCTCAGCTTCCTCTTCTGTAAAATGGAGGTGGCTTTCGTGCCTACTCCCAGGGCTGGAGTAAGGGCTGCCCACTGCTCATCCTTGCCGCTCCAGAATGTGAGACTTAGATTGCTCCTGCAGGAAAGCTGAGGAAATCAGCTCTGGAAGTTAAATTCTTTGCTCAAGACTCCCAAGAGCAAAGGACTGCTGCTAAATCCCTGCAGTCTCCCAGAGAATCAGTCAATACTGCCGCCTCCTCAGAGCCCCACTTCTTTTCAGACATTTGATCACCCTGTTTTCCTCGCTAGAGTGGTTTAGGCTCATTGAGTGGGGTACAGAGGATAAACAGTAGAGAGAGGGGAAACTGCAGTGCCCTGAGAACCCTAAACACGCCTGCTTAGGAGCAGAAGCCTTCTGCATGCTAATCTTCAGACCTTTCTCGAATGTGGGAAATTCAAACATTTTAATGGTCATTTAGCATTCTATTTTAATGGGTAACACCCAAACCCACTTTTCTTCCGCCTCACCAACCAGAAAAAAAAGTTGGTTATTTGGAGGGGGGCGGGTGCAGGCAAAATACAAGGACAAGATTTAATTCAATATTATGCTTCCCCACTATCTTTAGACTATGATAATGGTATTGAAAAATAACAGGAGAGTCAACATTCTGAAATCGGATCTACATGCCATCGTCAGTCAAGGCACTTTGGATATTTCTAGAAAAGCAACGTCGGGTGACCTGAGTGGTGCAGATGTCCAGGAGGACAACATAGAGATAAAATGTAATCTCCTTCTGCAGCTTGCTTTATTGGAGTATTTGGTATATATTTGGGCTGGTATGGCCACTACTAATACACAGATTTCTTCATAGGAGGTAAAATGTACCTCTTTGATATTATGATTCATTGGCTCACACATCTCTTCAGCAAGGAGCAATGAATACCCCACCCTTCAACCCCAACCACGTCTCTTATAGGGTCAATGCAAGTGTCAGTTGGGGGATCGGTACTAACAATGTTTGTTAAATGAACGCATGAACAGGGAGTGTGGGTGTTGCTTGGCAATATTTCTTTCTGGACATCAACCTGGAATGTCTCCTTTGGGAAGAAAACTTTTGCATCAATTTTGTACATGCACAGGTTCAAGAATATCTCTGGTGTCTGTCTGAATTAGATTGAGTTGGCCCTCTGCCTTATCAGAATCTACTGTTGCTACTACTTGCATCATCAAGTAGTAGTTTTAACAATGTGTAGTTTATGGTGCTTTTACCATATTTTACTGCTTGACAAGCAAGTGTATTAATCATGTAGATATACTTATGTTTTGCTGTCTGAGTTGCACTTATCTTTCAAGAAATACAAATCTTCCTTCCACAAAGAGCTGGGTGAGCTGACCGTTGATGTCATTACATACCTGGAGGGGAAAGGAGTTGGGGAAGGAGCTCTCCCCTCTGGGGGGACGAGGGAGACTCTGGTTGCTGTTTTGGAAGGAGAACTGCAAAATATTTATGACCCCTCCCCACCTGTGGGCCAGTCTGGGTGTTTGTGTGAGGGTCATAGGAACAAGCCCTGGTGACTGCTATACTTCCGTTGCGCTACCTCAGACACTCAGGCCAAGATGCTGCAGGAAGGTCTAGGAGCTTCTTCCTCCTTGGGCCTGTGCCCACTCTTATACACTTGCCTGTGCAGAAACTGCCTCCCACTACTTGTCCTCTCCTTCCCCTGTGAGGTGTGAGCTGCAGCTTATGCTTTTGGCCCACCTGCCATCGCTAGCACTGGCACATGGTAACCTCAGTCAGTATGTCACACCAGATCGCTGAGTGGATTCAGAATGAATTAAGAGCAGCACCTACCAATTATCCTGTCCTCTTCTTTTGACCTTGAAGTAGGGCTAACTTTGGTATGACTGTATCAATTATTAAAATACTGAAATAGGGCCATACTTGCTGATAAATAGCCTCTGCCACCACCATCTCCTACCCCTTGATTATCTCCACTGTCCCAAATCCTAGATCCCAAATCCTAAATCCTCCTCTAGGATGTTCCCCTTCAAACCAAACCAGCAACCACAAGTTAAACACCCAGCCCAACAGGCTTCGGTGATGAATAGAGTGCTGATTGGTACCTCCCCCAGAAATCCAAAACCTTCCTGCCATGAGCCTGCCCTCGGGGAGCCCTAGAAGCGCATGAGGTCTCTCTCCCAGTGCCCACTGACCTGCCCAGGGGCCTTGTGCTCCCATTGACATCCTTATGCATAGACGGCATAGAGCCAGCAGGGAGACAGTGCACAGGTAGCAACTGCTGACACCTGGCTGCCAAGTGCTTGAGGTCTAGCCGAAAGATCTTCCAGGTGAACCCTGACAAAGCCTTACCGGGGGCCATGGCAACCTACTCAGTTTTCTAAACTCTGCCTGTGCACTGTGGCACTCAAAGGGGTGGGAAGTGCTGCCTGTTCATGGAGGACCTGAGACCCACGTCACACACACTGGGGCTCCACCCTGCAGGTCTGTACTGAGTGTCTAACCCCAGGCAAGGCACTTACCATCCCTCCCTCAGTGGCTTTGATGTCCACCATCACTTAAAGTTCATGAATAAACTTTATGAAAATGACCCCTTTATGAAAATGACAAGGATAGGTGAGGTCATGTCTGCATCGCGCAGTGAGCTCATCTGAAGCCAGGTTCTGTATAATTACAAGGCGGAGTTATTATTTCAAAATCTGCCCATTTCAACAAGTGGCAGAGGCGGTTCCTAAGAGGTGAGATTGTATAATCCTGCATTAAATGACCACAGAGGTGACAAACCCAGCCTTACAATGCATCCTTTGTGTTCAAGCAAGCACAAAGCCCCAGGGAATTCCTTTGAACTATTGTTCAGATGTTGTCCCCTAGGTTACCTAGTATACAAATATCTACAGAGCAGCTGTGCATCTTTTTGTTTGTTTTCTTTCTTTATAGGTTTAAGCAGTTTAATTTCTTTGCTGGGGACATCCACAGATCTCAGCGTATTCCTGAACTCTCTGTCTTCTAATCTCCAAGCGTTTGTCTTCCAGGTACAAAACCATGTAGTCTTTTAAAGGGAAGATGTAGGTGTTGATCATTCTAGCTAAATTACGGCCGCGTGTCCATTACCTGGGGGGATGAACAAGAGTTTTCTCTAGAGTTCTCTGGTCAGAAATGTGTCAAGGTTGGTGTGGGTGTTCAGGATAGGGAGGTGGGTCTCCTGCAGCAAGGCGGGAATCAGGAGCTGGCACACCCTGTGGGTATGTGTATGCTCAGGTGTATGTAAGCATGCATGCATATATGCAGGTGAGTGTGTGTGCAGGTGAGCATGGTGAGTGTGCATGTGAAATATATAGGAGGACGAGAGATTTTGTCTGTTGGAGAAGAAAAGTGTTTGTCTGAAGGTCGTTGCAGAACATCCCAGTGAAGCGTGAGGCTTGATTTCACACAATCAAAGACGAATTGGTTTTAGACATGAGTAGACTTGGTCCTTCTGTTTGATGTGCCACTTGGGAATTACTTCAGTGACTTGATTTTCATCATCATCTACATTAGCCATCACACTTTAGGAGCTTACTGTTGGACCCAAACAAAAAGCAGCCATTTATTTCACCAACGAAATGGGCTTATTCAGGAACAACTATAGAAAGGCAATTCAGAAAGTATAGTCCCACGGGGAGACACACACGCCCTTCCCCACAATAAAAATCAGAACTAAGTTACATCGATTTTAGAGGGGCTACTACAACTAAAGTGTGTGTTGGAAAAAAAAAACTGGGAATTTGACGTGCGGTGGCTTTTCCTACATTGGTTAATGCATCCTTTCATTGACTGAGCTGTTGCCAAGTACAAGGAGCCTCCTTCCTCCTTCCCTAGGCTCCGGAGCACATCACTTCCTATGGAAGATGCAGAGCTTATGGCATCCCTAGTGTGCTGATTGCGCACGTGTGGGAACTCTTCTAACCTGGCATCAGAGAAAACCGCAGCACCTCTTGCCTCAGTGGGCACTCAATGGATAGGCAGAGAGCTGAGCACTATGTTAAAACTAGACCAATGGACAAGGTCTCCCATCTCTCGAGGTATTCTCCAGAGGCTGAGGCAATTGGGCCTTGATGAGGTGTGGGCCTGAAATTGGAATAGGACAAGCAGATAGGATTAAAATAAACTGAGAAAAGGAGGTGTTCACAAGAGGGAAATGTACAGAGGGCCTATTCAGGGAAGAAGCAGCAGCCTCCTCAGGCACAGAAAGCAGAGCCAGGCAGGCCTGGTGCCAGGAACACGACTTGTGGCTTTCTCTTTTAGGCCCCTGGTCACATTGATTTCTCTCCCTTTCCTGCCTCACCTAGACTTATCCACATTCCTGTTCTCCCAGCCCAGGAGAAAGGACAGAAGTAAAACTGAGTCCACAAAGACCATAAAGGGGGTGGGAATTTACAAACCCTATAGAGATGAACCAGAACACTCCTCAGGGAGAAACTGAAAGTCAGTTCCAACCCTTGGCAGGTGTGTGTTTCCATTGTTTGCTTCTGGAAAGTAATCATCCCTGACTCTGTATGGTTTTTATTCCTTTTTGTTAGTCTTTGGCAAAGCTTATTTATAATAGTGATAACGTGTCTGGAGTTGCATTGCTACAGAGACCTGTATTCCTTTGATGGGTCGTCACTGATAGAGCTTTCAGTTCTCTGCTCCTTGTTTTGGATACTCGCTCAGTATCCAAAGATGAGCTCATGAAGACCATTAATACCAACCCAACAGGTCTTCCTGCATTTGAAACATGTAACACTGTGTGTTTCCAAGTCTCCATCATCCTATCTCAGCCTTCACGGATGAGGCATGTTAGAAAAATGGTGTTTTTGTAACTGCATGCCTTTGAAGAGCTTGTTTTCGAAAAAAAAAAAAAAAAGCTTGGCTGATAAAAAGCAGACTACTGTCAATAAAATACTCAGACTACTAAAATGTAAACCCTTGGGCTTGTCAGGGATGACTAATGACACCAGTTGTTAGCATCTGCAGCCTGCTAGTGGAGGGAAATGTCCAATATGTCATGTGTTTCGTTCTCCTGGTCCTTCCTTGTGCAGTTTGGGCCCAAGGATAGTTTCTAAATGTGGGAACAGGAAGAACCAAACTGGTGGTGAGCAGAGGAATGTTAAATAATGTTTATGGCTCAGGTCTAAATGTTTGTGTGGAGAACATGATGGCCCAGAGTACTTCTTGCAAAACTTTTTGAATGTCTCCTGGTGTTTGTTGAAAACCCCCTGAAAGCCCAGTGTCAGGTGGACAGGTCTTGGGGCAAGGATACTACTTCCCAACAGAGTCACGCCCACCTAAAACCAGGGACAGTCATCAGTGGGCCTTTGTGGGGGCAGAAGGGAAGAGAAAGGGAAACGACAAAAGGCACATTCTCAGTTTTTCCTTATCTCTTCTTCAGACACTGCCACTGAGCCTGTGGGTGGCCCTCACACATGTGATGAAACTTAGGAGAGGATCTGAGACATTCTTTCCAACATATGCATGTGAAATACAGATGACTTGATAGTAATTCATTGACAGTGTGCTCCGAAGCTGTTCTCGATCTTAATGGAGGGTTTCTTGACCTGCACATCAAGCCATCTCACCAGTACCCTGTCTAGTGCCACTAAATGACATTGGTTCTGCTGGGCACAGGGATGGGTCTTTCCAGGTCTTAGGTAATTCACATGCCATGGTGGTCACCTCCATGCTTCCCGAAATAAGCACTGTTTCTTTTCACCATTCCCGCACTGCTCTTACGCACTTGGACGTGGCAAATGTAAGAGGGACACCAACTCTCTCGATGGCAACTGCCAAGTGCACATCAGTGAGGCTGCCCCTCAGTGTTTCTGTCACACTTCACAAGTGACCTCTTTTTTTAATTATGTGAAATTGCAAAAAAAAAAAAAAAAAAAAAGAGCAAAATTTCTACCTTCTTCCAGAGAGGGTAAGAACAGAAATAGGCCTCCGTTCTCACCTTATCGTTCCTTCTTCCTCTCCTCATTTGACCACTTGACAATGTCTGCATGAATAATATGTACACTTGAAAACATGTTCTTCTTGATTCTATCATAAGCCCAGCATTTTTTCTCACAAATATGTAACAGCCAAGCAGAAGCAAAGAGGAGTTTATCAAATTGGCTGCCAGCTTCCAGCTCAGATGGAACTTCCTTCTCACTGCCGTGAGCAAAGCCATGACTCTCTGCCACAGAGACAGTTTTGGTAAGTCAGAGAATGCAAAGCATTTTATAAACTACCTTCAGAATATTATTACTGCCTAAGTATTTTCTAGATTACTATGTAGAATCTAGCCATCCCTTTTAACCTTTTTATTTAAATAAACATACCACAGGCTCAGAAAATTGTACAAAACCATAATGATCTTTTCCAAATGATACATGCTTGTCCACCACAGATGGGCCACGCCCTGCCTGGCCATTCGTCAATGCTGGACACACAGCAGCCTCTTCTTGTATTTTTATTATGTGCTGTAGAGGGGAAAAATTTTTCCTCTAATTTTCTGGATTCCTTTGCTGGTTTAATATTTAAGGTGTCATAAGAGAGATTAACAGGAAAAAAATCAAATTTAATTTCATATGTATGAGGGCCCCAAAGAAATGAGTTCCAAGTTGAAATCCAGCCATTGAAACATCATTCCATCCTAAACTAAGGAATGGCATATGGACCTGGGCCTGCAAGGGAAAGGAGGGTAAGTCAAAGGACATAAGGAAAGCAGATGTTGGGCCTACCTGGTGGTGCATTGGGTTAAGTGCAACACTATCCAGAGCCACTGCAGCATGAGTTCGATACCCGGCCAGGAAGATTCCCACATGGCGCGCAGACCTCTCCTGCCTCGCCCGCTACTCCCCTCAGCAGTGTACTTCAGATCTGCCTGTTCTACTCCTCACTCTGTCTCTGGTGAATCCTCTCACCTCTGACCACACCTCTGTCTTTCACCCCAGCTTGTATGCATAAATAAATAAATCTTTAAAAGAAACAAAAAAGAAAGCAGATGTTTGGTGGTTATATGTTTACCCTGACAGAGGTAGCTCTTTCAGAAAAGAGTTAAGTCTGGTTGTATCTCTCCACTTCCTATCTAAATTCTTATAGGTTGTTAAGGGAGAGGTAAAATTTTTCTTGAATCGGTTGAATCTTGATTACCTTCAGTTCAAAACAATCCACATGCCAAAGAGGCACATTTGGGGAAAACTTATTCTGCTCCTGTCAGTTCTTTGTGATATTTTGAGAAAAACAACAAGGTAGGCACCAAGATGGACAAAAGATAGGTTCTTTGGGCACCCAAGTTTGCCGTTCAGGATAATAATTAATAAAGTTCCTATTTTATGCAGGTGGTGGAAAGAGAGAAGTCAATATCCATTTTGCAAATTCCCAGTCAAATAGATAATCTTCCTTTATCAAGGAAGGTCATATCTGTCACCTCTGTGACACAGATGCAGCTTAGGAGAGTTGTAGTTCACCGCTGAACCCGTGAGCTCCATGAAAAGGATCATTCATTTCAACAGAGGTTTAGTGTGTCTCCACAAAGTTCTAGGCCCCTTCCTGGGTGCTGTACATACACCAAGGGCAGACAGACAGCTCTGTAGTATGAACTTACACACTACTCAAGGTGAGGAATCCCTGCTCCAGAGGTAGGCATGTTGCGGAAGAGAAGACAATCCCTTTTCTAGACCAGTTGTGCAAATGCCCTGGAGCTCTTTTGAGGGTTGCTCCTGTAAATTTCCATATAGGCAACACCCATTTATAATGAGGCTCTCCCTGTAATGAAATCCAAAATGACTCTGCTTTATGCTAATGCTCTTCCAAGAGAAATGATAGGACAGTGTTCATGTGCACTCCTGGAAAGAAATCCAACCCTGTAGCTATTGTTGCTTTCCTTAGACTGCCTTCTCTGGATAGTCATACGCTATCACAGTGTTAATACCACTAATGTTCCTTATCACATGGACCATGGTTTCTCAAGGTTAAATATGTAACCAGGCTGAGTCCAAAGTTCAGTAAAGGTGGTGTCCCCTGAAGGGGGTTTGCTGATGAGAATGAATAACCCCAGGGAAAATGCTAAATTTGCAGTTTGGGGTGGAGAGTCTGATGAGAAATAAAAGGGACTGAAGGAGAAGGGGAAGCAGTTGTCATGATGTAGGAATAGAAGAATCAGCGGCAGAAAATGTAGCTGCCAAGATTGAGAGTTTGGAAATCAGACGCCAGAAGTTTTGAGCCGCCGGGATATAGATTGAAGTTTTTGGACTCTTCAGTGACTTTGGGGCCAGCGACTTTGGAGACTTTGCAAGTAGCCGAGCGACGGAAACTGCTCCTAGTTTTGTTTTTACTGCAGCCAAAGGAAGAAGGCAGAGGCCCCAAGCGGGCGCCTTCCTAAAATGCATGAGTGCAGTCTGTTGGGCTGTCTGGCTACTGTAGTTGCTGTTTGCAGTGTTGTTGGCCTGTTGCTGTGCTGGGGCACTATGGCAGTTCCGGGAGCATCTCCAGTTGTGTTCTGTGCCGTCCTCGTGAGTTGGAACCAGCCCTACAGTCTGATTGTTGCGCGTCTGCAGAAGAAGGAAGATACCATTTTGGAAATGTGGCTTATTGTTTGGAAGAGGACCTCCACATCAGCAGTGGTGGAAAGACGCCACCTTTGTTACTTTTCTGGGACTTAAAGGACTGCACATTGCTTTAAGTAAGGTACACGGCCATATGTTGACTTCAGTAATTCTTTGCTTTTCCCTGTTTGTTAAATAAATCCCATTGTTGTAGTTCCCTAAACCTGAGTAGTCTTACAAATGTGCGTGTGGGTGCAGAACCAATATAGTAACTGGTAAGCAATTGGGGCACTGCCTTTGCCTAAATTTAAAAGGCCTCATTTTCCCTGTATCAAATAGACCAGGAACTGTTGAACAGGCTTATTCCAGACCAGGTCATGCCATTCCATCCATACAGAGCCAGTATCTCCTACCACAGATTCATCAGGGAATAATGAGCAATGTATAAGGCTTTGAAATGGATAAAAAGGTTCAGCATACCCTTCCAGGTTATCTCCATCTTTCATTGTCCATGAATTAATTTACAACTGTGTAAATTGTAACACACTGATAATAATGCAAATGTTTCTCCCACAGAAATGTAAACTAGTTTTGTCAGTTAGATGCAATTGATTGCTGCCCTGAGGACAGATCTGTGGGGCATTATTTATAAATCAATGTCAGTATATTTTACTGTCTATATGTGTTTAGCACTTTGAATTCTCCTTTGAAGCCATTGCAACATCATATCAGTTCCCTCATTAATGAGTGATAAAAAAACCTTGAGTTTACATTGATTTTATATCTGTATAAGAGTGGTGGTTTTACCTTAATTGAAAAAAAAATCTTTTAACAATTGCAGTAGACCAGATCTCCCCTTATGCTTCTCAGCTGAACATTAATTATCTTTTTCTTTGGGGGAAGACTATAGGGATTTAGAGCAGTTGCCATAGTCACCTGCCTGCCAGTCTCCTGTACACAATCTCTCTAATGATGGCCTTTACAGGCCCCTATGAGAGGATTCATCTTGCATGCTGAGTATCTGCCAGCTTTTCTACCTACTTCCCACAGCAGGACAGGCAGCCACACACACTGCAATAGGGAAAACCCTACATTTCCAGCATCGCAGTGGCAGCACGGTCTTCTGCTCTCAGCATCCACAGCTCCCCCATCTCCCTCGCTTCTTTGTGTTCCACCCAAGGAAGCCTGAGGGGCACAGTGTCCAGCTCTAGGATTGCCATCCTTTTCTCTGTAGGGTTTGCTTTTCTCCTATCTCACACTAACTGGGTTTATAGGGGCAGAACATTTTCTCTTTCTTCCTTTTTGGCTTCTTTGGCTGATCTAATAATAAATTGACATATTAAAAGACAGGTAACAGAAGAAAATCCAAAATATGAGACTTATGGAAGTAACTAAAGCAGCAAACTTTTATACCTTCTAGGCAAAGAGACCATAAATATGAGAAGAATTGACAAGACACGGAAGTTTGAGCTTGGTGTAGTAAATTAGTGAGGATGTAGCAAATTTGTTTAAGCCTTTTGGGTTCTGAATTCCCTGTCTCTGATGATAAGGATAAGTTTCTATCTCCTGGTAAAGGGAGAGTACCTTTAACATGGAAGATTTATCTGCTGCTTTCAGAGGGATAGAGAGAGTCAAAGTGTATTTCTTGTCCAAACTATTTCTAAGGAACTTTAATTCAAAAGAGTATTCCTGAATAGCATAGTTTGAAGTGACTTATTTTGTTCTCCTTCAGGTTTCAGATTTATTTTATGGTCCGAGTTATTTAGGTCTAGGTCCTTTCTTGCCAAAAGTTGCTTTGCTGGGTTCTATGGGTATAGAATGATAGAAGTGGGCTGGTACAGGATGCTGCAGGGTCAGCGAAAGGAGTGAGGCTCCGGTACACAGGAGTTAAAAGCCCTAGCAAAGTTCTAAGTTTTGCAGTGATTTATTTGTCCACCTGTCTCTTTGTCTCTCTAATTCATTCATTATTCATTTTGGGCTGTTATTTAAATGTAGGTTCCTGGCATCTGTTTCATTTGCTGCTTTTGGAATATGTGATCCATATTCTTCAGTCATGCATAGAAGAGGAAGAAGAGGAGGACAGTGTGGGAAATCTCAAGGAAATACTACCAGATGATCAGCCAGACCAGGCACTCTTCCCCCCTCCAGATTCTTCACCAACTCAGGAGTATGGAAGCCCGAGTATCGATCCACAGCGGGTATTGCTGAAACATACAAGCCCAAGCCGGTGCACCATGGGTGTGAACAGTTTGGTTCTCAGAGTCCTGGGCTTCCTGGTGGACACCACCACAGGCAATAAGGTATGGATTCTGGCCCCACTTCCAGACAGGTTCTTGGGGGGAAATAAGGGCCTCAAGATGTTTAGGAAAACCATAAAGACCAAATTGTCCAGACAACAATAAAAAAATCCTAGAATTCCTCTTTGCTTTAGGTGATTTTGCCAGGGGTGATTACAATAGCCATCTGTTGATCAGTGTGGCTTGGGTTCAAAAAATGCCTGGCACAGTTAGAGATGTGGAATATCTGGATGGTCTGGGTCAAGAGACCATCCAGATTTCTGGAGATTAACTGACAAGGCTAGACCGTACTAACCACTCACCTGAGTAGTATGTGCTGAAAATGCCTCTGGTCTCAAAGAATGGACACATTAGTAATCTGAATAGAAATGATTCTGAAAAAATGGAATTGTGATACATCTTGGAAAATATAAAAATCATATTTACTATATATGCAAGGCTCCCTGTGCTAAGCATTTAAATGCATCATTTTAGAAGCCTAGTGGTATGGTATTATCATTACCCCCATTTCACAAATAGCATAATTGAGGCTTATGAGAGGTTGAGTATTATTTCTAAGGTCTACTGGTTGGCAGAGGAAGGATTCAGACTTCCATGGATCTTCTTCCAAAACTGTTCTTTCTAACACACTCTCTCTGTTACCAGGGGCTATTACCATTGATTTAATTCCAGAAGTGGTCAGTTAGGATTAAATTTTAAAATCTTCAAGTATGATAATTCAGGGAAATAAGTGGGCAAATAATTTAACTTTCTGGGTTCACATTTCGTACCTTCCACTTAATAGCTGAGAGCAAATTGCCTAATTTATCCATTCCTCAATTTCCTTATCTACAAAAGGGAAATAATAGTATCTAACTCCATAGGGCTATTAGTAGGCTTAAATAAGTTAAATCATTGTAAAATTCCTAGAACCTAGTAAGTTTGCATAACCACTAATCATCATTATCATTTCTCCAACAAAATTGCCTAATCTGGGGAAGAGGGAAGCATGGAGGATTATGGTGATGGCTCCACGGGTGAACAGGTGGTGGGTAACTTATGGGGAACACACAATAATGTAAAAGATATGAATAACAAAAATAAATAAAATATCTATTTAAAAAATTGCCTAATCTTAGCACCTTTCCATACCACTCTCTAACCAGTCCTAGTTCTTCCAAAGTTGATTGCAATGGAGTTTGACCTATATTTAATTGGTGGGAACAATAGAGACAATATTAAATACTTAATTGAACTACAAATAAAGCAATAAAAGCAGGTAAATGTCAGATAATCCAAGGTAATATGCATTAGGGATTAATTAAACCCACTTCTGTTCATGCATGCCTGCTGAATTAGCTATAATGAATTAAACAGTCTAACACCAAGAAAGTTCCGCTGGTCTAATTTTCATTGCATTCATTATTCAGCATTTGCACTCATCAGCAGCAAAAAAGCACACCCTCTGTGTCCATCTGCATTCGTCTGCCATGAATTAACGCCCCATTCAGCTTGCATCTGCGTAGTCGCTTTCTTTGAGCAATTTAGCAATTTAGCGCTGCCCTGCACTAACATAACCACTGAAGTCAGCATTCTGGATTGCCGTATCCATCTGTTGCTCTTCTACATTCTAGAAATATCCCAAATAGTGAAATGCCAAGGTGTGTTTAAGGCTAAAGCGAAAATTTACACTGATATTAAATAAAGAATAATCTTCTTAAAATATACAACACAGTTTTCAATTTAGGTTATTATTCAAGAATGAAAACATAGCACAAGTATTTTAAGAAGTAACTCTTGTTATTGGTGAAGACCATTGTTTTGAAAGAAGAAAAATACCTTTTCATTAAGGGGTGATGGTTTCTGTCAAATTTAAAGAGATGGGGTTAGAAATGTGCTTTCATTAACTGTGCAGTAGAGGTTATCTTGTACACGAATTTATTAGCTTATGAGGGGGTATTGGTGAAATCGGACAAAGAAAATATATCTCTACATGAAAATAATCTTGTCCAAGTATTGGCCAGTCTTCCCGATTTGCAGGACTAAGGAAAATATGGCATATAATCCCATTTCTCTGACAGGAATACTTCTTCTGCTAACCAGAGACTTATCAGAGAATGGGTACTTAAACTGACATCAGAATATGTGAATCTCTCAAGTTTATACCCAACTGAGTGTCAGTTTAACCAGTTTTTTCTTATAAAGTTTCTTTTTTGTCCAACCAACCAAGGCATGTTTACTGAGGCCAAGCACTATACTTAACACAATATACTAAGCATAAATACAAAAGCATGAGACATTGTTCCTACCAATTTGATGTATACAGTTTAAATATTTTTCATGATTTAATTAATCATGAGATTAATTAAAACCTCATTAATTTCTCCATGATTAGAAAGCAATCTGGACTTAGTTGCCAGTATTACATGAACATTCTTTAAATTGTAAAGAAAAACATTCCACTCCACACTTACCATGTATTTCTTCTTAGTATTATCAGCTTCACTGTTATCAATAAATAAGGCTTACTGCTGTTAAAATTCACCTTACCTGTCTCTCCTCTGACACTTGGTAAAGAATTTTTGAAAAAGAAATTTTTAAAAGTTAGGAAATAAAAGCACTGGACCTCCCTGGTGGCGCAATGGGTTAAGTGCAGCACTATAAAGCTATCCAGAACCACTGCAGCATGAGTTTGATATCTGGCCAGGGAGATTCCCACATGGTACAGCAGACCTCTCCTGTCTCGCCCGATGCTCCCCTCAGCAGTGCACTTCAGTAGATCCACCTGTTCTGCTCCCCACTCTGCCTCTGGTGAATCCTCTCACCACCCCACGCCTCTGGCCTACACCCCAGCTTGTAGGCATAAATAAACAAATCTTTAAAAAAAGAAAGAAAGAAAGAAAAGCACTTAGGTACAATTTTAGCCAACAATTGTCTAGGTGAAGGAGCTCTAGACTTCTGAGTGAACTTAGCTCATCTCTATCCATTTTTACTAGTATCTGGAGGACAACATAAAACGTATTTCCAGGTACACTAGTCAACAAATTTTTACAAAAGTCATATCACTGAAATAAAATCAGTCATTTCCTATCAATTTGTGTGTGCTCAACACGAATATGACAGTCAAATTCTAATTTTGGCTCTAGTTTTTTTTTTTTTTGTAATCTACAATAAATTGATGTTCACATCACGAAATGCATGCCACATCATTGGTCAACAAATATTTACAAAAGTCATGTCACTGAAATAAAATTAGTCATTTCCTATCAATTTGTATGTGCTCAGCACAAATATGACAGTCAAATTCTAATTTTGGCTCTAGTTTTCTTTGTAATCTGCAATAAATTGATGTTTACATCATGAAATGCATGCCAATAGTAATGGGCCTATGGTTAATACCTGTAAAAAATCAAGTCATAGAAAACTTCATAGATTTCTTTGCTTATCTCTTGTACAGCTGTTCAGGAGCATCTCTGGGGAGTGCCCAGCAGTAGTCAGCCAGCATTGTAGTGGACCATTTTCCCTAGTATCTTTGTTCCATTGATGCAATATCTTGATGAAAACGTTCGCCATGTTCATCACTAACTATACCAGTTTTCAGGGAAGAAATCCAGATAGGGATGAAGGAAGTTGATCTTTAGGGACATATTGCAGCCAAGTTTCTGATACTGCATCAGCATGTTTTCTGCCCTAACATTCCCAAGAAAGTTTGTAGACATCAGGCGAAAAGCATTCCATGCTTGTTTCGCATCACCCTGCAGCAAGTTGTTGAACCGGTCATCTCAATGCAGACAGAATGTTTGGGTAGACTATTCTCAACTTCTTTTGCTTTGTTATTCCACCGGAAAGAGGAGGAACCAAGCAGAAGTAACAGTCTTTTATGTGGTTGCTTGGCTCTCTCCACACCATGGGGACTGCAAACAGCATTGATGGTCTTTTGCCATTTAACCACTGTGAAAACTGTGTTGTACATGTAGCACAGCATATATGTGGGACCCAAGGCTTGTCTTGGTCACCAACCTTGCATCCGAAGTAAAGATGATAAGCCTTCTTCACTTGAGAAGTGATCCTTTTCTTCTAGTTGGCAAATGTCACTTCCCCATAAGTAGAGCAGAAATTGTCCATGCTATTAACGCACTTTCGAGGCATTACTGTTCTATATTGTGCCTAAATAGATAAAATAATAACAGTTCTATGTAATAGCAGCTTAAACTGTCTTGCACAAAGCCTGAAATATTTTCAATGCTCAACCTTTCCAACAGGGCTATCTATAGTGCACTGCTGATGTCAGCTTACTTCAGCAGCTGCCTGGCAGTAGTACTGCATTGCATCAGAAAATGATGCAATCAACTCTGGATGATGTGTGCATGATGGTATTATGCAATGTGATGCAACATTACATCATTCTAGGCTGATTTAGGATGTTGTTGCAGTCCTACTGGATATATTTACATGGTAAAACAGAAAATGAATTAGATGAAATATCTTCAAAACGAGACCTAATAAAAAATTTTTAGGGTTATATTCATGTTCAGCACACCTAGATACTACAGATTAGGGCCTTTTAAAGTCAGTTATCATCTCACTGTTGGCCAGAGGTATATGACTGTTTTCACAGATTCTTTCCCTTTTATCTATGGGTAAAGGAGATTTGACAGATATTTGATGGATGATGGGAGGATGGTCTCTATGGTCCTTGAGCCAACTCTGCCCTCAGGTCACAACAGATAAGAATTCAGGAAGTGGTGTCTGTATGGACAGCAACTAAAGTGACGAGTACTGAAGCCACACAGACCAGGGACATGTGACAAGCTCCCACCTGACTTTTACAACTGCTCTGGGCTGTCCCATGTCTTCAGTGAAAGTGTTGTTTGCTTTCCATGCCTCACAAACAACTGCTGGCATCCATCCGCTTTCCTAAAGAGAGCCCACCTGCTCCCCTTCCCTACATCCCCCTCTCCTAGGTTGAGATTCTTTCCATGAAATCCACACCAGACCTTCGGTGTTTCCCTGAGAAATTAGCATCTCCTGTAGGAGGAATAAATGCACAACTGTGGTAGAAGAATTCAGATGGTGATTTGCAACAAGAAATAGCATGACCTTCTCATTTAACCTTTTTCTGTTAAATATTTCCCACCCAGGTCATCCAGGTATTATTGGAAGATAAAGCCACCGAAAGTGCCATTAAACTCAGCCTTCCTGTGGGACAGGAAGCCCTCGTAACCCTAAAAGATGGACAAAAATTTATGATCCACATATCAGATGTACCCCAAAGCTCTGAAGATATTTATTTCAGGGAAAACAATGCTAATTTGTAAGGTTATTGATTTGAATAGGACATGAGAAGACATAGATTTTCATTCTTAAATATATATTAAAGGCTTAAGTTTTTGTATTGATAAGAAAGAGTTTATGTACATAATAGAGATAGCATTCACTATTTTATGTTTATATGTATTTCAAGGAGTTGATTTTGATAAAATGTATAAACTGATTTGGAGAATAATTTTTGCCTCTGTTGTGTTTCTTTGGGGTCTTTCCAAGTATTTCTATTTGGGGACTTAACAAAAAAGAAATTTGAGAAATCATGTTGGGTGTAAAGAAATGGATAGGTCTCTAGAGAAAGATAAAGTTTGAAGAATACAAGCTGGTACAATCTGTAAAAGGCCAGTGGTAATATTTTTCTTTCCCTTGGTAGTGCCCAATTGAAACAGGATAAGTAGAAAGATCCCCTCAGGCAATGAGAAACAGGAAAAAAAAGCAATTTGATACCACTGTTAGATTTACTCATGGTCCATTAAATCATCCCACGTTTCTCTGGTTCACCATTGCAAGGTCTTAAAGTGAGATAGTTCAGAACCCAACAATGTCTGTAATAAATGAGGATGTCCTATTTTCAATTACTTTTCATTTCCTCTTTGTTGCCAAATCCTAAAAAAAAATGTTGAAACTAAGAATCAGTAAGCCAGATACATTTTTATGTAACTGATTATAATATTAGATAATTTATGCTTAACATGATTTCTGGATAAATGGAGATAATAGGGAATATTTTATTGATGTCAGATTATACGAAATTTCCCTAAATGTGTGAAAATTTTAAAGAAACCCAAGAATCATATGTCACTACATTTATTAAGTATTATTTGTCTTTATGGTTTAAAAAAGTAATCATTTTAGAATCCTTTACCACTATATTTAATATATTAGCTCATTCTTTAAGCTACCTGGGCGTAGTTATTTGTCAAAGAATAAATCAGACCTATACCTTTACTCAGACTGTTCAGTGACTTTGCATATTATTAGTTTGCTCACATGTAAGTAGAAGACAGGTGGTAGGCTGACCCAAGGAACAAAAGCAACAAGATTTTATCAGTTATATTTGGGGGTACACTGATAAACTGAGAGCTAGCAGAGGCCATTCTATTCTTGAAAAGGTCAATCTGCTTTATCAAGGAAAACAATGTCAATGTTCATTTGTGGGGTCAGAAGTTAGAATAGGGAGGAAAGCGGGTAGTAATGAAGAGGAGAGGAAGGTGGTTCTGGGACCTTCCTGATGTCTCAATTCTTGGTTTATTGGGTGGCCACACAAATGTATTCACCTTGTGAAAATATACCACAAAGTGTACAATTCAATTTATTAATTTTCCTGCATGTTATGTATGAAAATAAATTTTAGAAACTAGAAGGCCTCCCTGGTGGCACAATGGGTTAAGTCTTGGCACTCTGAAGCTATCCAAAGCTACTGCAGCACCGGTTGGATCCCCAGCCAGGGAGCTTCCCACATGGTGCAGCAGACCTCTCCTGCCTTACCCACTGCCTCCCTCAACAGTGTACTTCAGTAGATCTGCCTGTTCTGCTCCCCACTCTGTCTCTGGTGAATCCTCTCACCCCCCCACACCCCTGGTCTGCACCCCACTCTTGTATAAATAAATAAATCTTAAAAAAAAAAGCTAGTAGGCATCGCATGGAGATGTACACCATACAATACTACAGGGACTGTACTGCACATGTCTCCTGGTGGGAGAATGGCTAAGGAACACACAGAAGTGTTCTGGGAGGAAGTGAAACGCTGCCAGGTCAATGAACACTGGTGTGGAAGTGGACCTGCACCCGCCAACTACATCTTTGTTTTTTCTTCTTTCTGCCTCACTGAGGAGCTGAGGCGGGAAGCCAAGCAACGAGACATGCAATCACATCTACCTCCCCAACCAGAGCCCTCAAGACCTAAATGACATTCACAACCAGGAGATGGGAGAAGCTTTGACCTTTAATAAACTTTGACATTTTGATTATTACATTGGACTGGACATTTGAATTACTAGAGATGGTTCCTTGCGTGGGCTGTTCTGCTGATTTGGGCTGGTGAAGCTCCACTGGCCCCACACAGACTTCTGCTGCACCTAATAGGCAACTTGGGGGCTGGCTGTTCAGGGATGACTCAGCTCTCCTTTATGTGGCTCCCAGCTCCCTCCAGCAGACTAGCTTGTGCATGTTTTCATGACAGGCGGTGTCCAAAAAAGGGGAAGTGGAACACACAAGCACAATTTCATGCCCCTGCTTGTGTCAATGTGTTTCTATCCTATTGGCCAAAGCAAAATACAGAGGGCACTGGAAAAATGTGTAGACACAGGACATGTCAAATAACTGGAGTTTTCAGTTTCAATCTACCTTTTCAAGCTCAAATCAATGTCAGTGATAATGTCTAAATCATTAATCCCAAATGTTCCATTAGGCACACAGTCTCCCAGCAGAAATGAGTCACTCAAGGTCGCCTGTGTAGCAGTGAACTCTGATCAAGAGTACAAATTCCATAGTCACCCCCAAGGCATCATCCATAGTGACATTATTACAATCTAACGACATAAAACACAGACATGCGATCTTCAGTTATATAGAGAGACAATCATATTTTCTGGAACAGGAATTTAAAATAGGAATAATAATAAAACCTGTACAGACAGAAGCTCCCCCACCATCACCACCCTTCCCCCCTCCCACCCCAGGCACATCATGATTGTCAGTGTGGTGCTTACAAAAAGGGAAACATCAATTTTCCTTCATGGTAATGTAAGTTATATCCAAATAGGTCCTGAAACATAAATTTTCACCATGATAGTGAGCTGGAAACCCACTCACATTCTTGCAGCAGATTTTCTGAAAACATATTTGATCTAAAAATACATAGCAATGTGTTCTGAAATTACGTATCACTATTCTTTTACCAAACCTGATAGAATTTGCTATTGGGAGAGTCCTTTTCCATTGCAGCACATCATCTGATACGATATCTTACATCGGTTCCCTTCACCCCCATCTTCACAGGATGACACAATGAAGGTCATGGGTTACCAGTATGTAGAAAGGAAGTTATGAGA
Organism: Scalopus aquaticus; assembly: GCA_004024925.1. NCBI lineage: Eukaryota > Metazoa > Chordata > Mammalia > Eulipotyphla > Talpidae > Scalopus > Scalopus aquaticus. The sequence goes on from PVIJ01008853.1 coordinate 61,611, forward strand.
CTGAGCTTTTTTCAGGGCTGCTGGTAATACCCTGAAATGTAAGCAACTGTCGTTGGGGAGAGCAAAGGAACGGTTTTATCTTTACTACTGGGGGTGTCTCTGAGTAGATGGTCTCTAAATTTCTCTAGAAGGATATGCTATCACTAGCTTATCTAGCTTATCTACGCTATCTCTAGCTTATTCTTATCAAGAATATTCTGGGCCTCCCTGGTGGTGCAATGGGTTAAGCACAGTGCTGTGGAGCTGTCAGTGGCTGCCACACAAGTTCGATGCCCGGCCAGGATGATTCCCACATGGTGCAGCAGACCTCCCCTGCCTTGCCCGCTGCTCCCCTCAGCAGTGTACTTTAATAAATCCTCCTGTTCTGCTCCCCACTCTGTCTCTGGTGAATCCTGTCACCACTCCACGCCTCTGACCTACACCCCAGCTTGTATGCATAAATAAATCTTTAAAAAAATATAATATTCTAATAGACATGGACTCTGGAAATTGGAAGAAACCCACAGAGAATTGTGCCTAAAACTTGAGTGTGAATGACAAATTTGATATTCAGGGGGAAATGTCCAGAAGGCAAATAATAATAGCTACCATCTATTGAGCATGTACTGTGTCCCAGCACAAGTTATGTGATAGAGTTTGGAAGATGATGATTATTGATCCTCTTCAATCTCTTTTGACATTTGGTCCAGTTGGGAGATAAAACATCAAAATCAGAAACTTTAACAGAGATAAAGATAATTGGGACAATTTTGACCAACTAGGACTCCTACTAAGTTATGCAACTGAATTTATTCCTCCTGTCACAAACAAAACAGGGTAAACACACACTCCTCCAGGGTCCAACCAGCTCAGGCAAGGCGGAAGACAACAGTGGACAGACTTTTTGGAAAGGAAAAGAATAACCCTACAGAACTGAGCAGCACACTGAGTTCCTCTTCCCAAACTCATTTGTCAGATGAGTCACTCCTCCTCCCAGAGGGAAGCAGAAATGAGGAGACAGCCAAAAGTCTGCAGCATTCCTCCAGATTTTCCCTATTCAGAAATTGAAATGGATGTTCTCCGTTCCCTTTCTTGAAATACAAAGGTTAGATGATTTGCATCTCTCCACTTAAAATACTTCCCATCTGATATCCCATTCTGTAACCACAACAACCCAGTGAGATAAATCTAAGTCTTTATTTTGCAGAGATGTTTAGGAGGTGATAGAACAAGATTTGGATTCAATTGAATCCAGAGACCATGCTTTTAATATTGCCTCTCCATGATTCTGTATCACATCTTCCCAGGGACTGAGAGAGAGAAAGAAAGCAAGAGTACTAAAGAGGAAAATTTAGCTTGTCAAGTTAGGTGTAAAAGTATGACCAACCTACAGGTGAGTAGAAAAGAAAAGTAAGAAAAGATCTGGAGGAGGAGAGAGAGGCTAACAATGTGGAAGGCTGCAGGGAGCCTCCTAAGATAAAGGCTAGGAAGAGGCCGTGCCACAAGGGTGTCTGGGGTGGGATGGGGAGGCCGGTTTGGAGCGCACTGAAGATATTAAGTAGACTTTCTTAAGAAAAATACTTTGACTGGCAGGGGACAGGAGGAAGTAGATACGGTAGGGGATGGGGTATACAATGGACCATCTAGTTACCACAGAATGTAACATTCACCAAAATCTCTAAAGTAGTCTAGTGCTAATTAAGGTTCTTTTGACCCACAACAAATTTGAAGAGGACTAGACACTAGGCAGAAAATCTATAGAAGAAAATGTCTCCTAGTAAGGCAGACTGTGGATACCATAAGCATAAGTTTGAAACTATAAATAATTTTAAATTATTATTTTCTAAGATTTATTTATTTACTTATGCATAGAAGAGCTGGCATGTAGACCAGAGGTGCAGGGAGTGAGAAGATTCACCAGAAACAGAGGGGGGAGCAGAACAGGCAGATCCACTGAAGTACTCCGCTGAGGGAGCAGCAGGCCAGACAGGAGAGGTCTGCTGCGCCACCTGGGTTAGCTCCAACTCAGACCTCGGCAGTGACAGCTATAGTGCTAAGACTTAATCCCTACTCCACCAGGGAGGTCCCAGAATATGAATTTTTGTTTTGCTAAAACAAAATTATTTTGATATCTATTAAACTTTATTACTGGAAACAACCCAAATGCCCATCAATTAAAAAAATGTTTTAAAATCGTGGTAGGTGCATACAAAACGTTTTGTCCATTCCGCCTGCCACCTTCTCTCTAGGTGCTGGCTACTCTTTATTTTTGTCTATATGTGAAAAAGTTCATTCTGCTTTTAGATGAACTGATGGCAGTGCCCTCCTGCTTTCCTGTCATAGTAAAGTGTAAAATGGCCAACGTCTTTACAGGCAAAAGAATGGGCTGTGTGCTAATTTCACCCTCACCGTTTAGTAGATTTCTCCTATGTAAAATGCTAACAATCTCTACCTTTATGTCTAACAAAATGTAATGCTTGCTCCGTGCCAAGCACTGTTCTAAGTCTCTCCAAAGATTTACTGATTTAACCCTCCCACGCCTCACCCCTTTAAGATTCTACTGCATACTTCACTTTCTAATGAAGGATTAGGGCAAAGAATGGTTAAATGACTTGGCAGGATAACGCAAAGTGTATAAATGCAGGAATGAACTGTTAGCTGCTGAGTGGAGGAGTGTTTTGAGCCGGGATTTGACCGCCCACCGTCTGACTGCAGAACCTGAGCCACCCAGCAGGAAAGGAACCCATCCAGGAACACCACGCGATGAGGACTCTGTTCACCGAGGGTGCAGCTCGCATAGCGGTCCAGTGGAATCTGGTCTTCCAGAAGCCTTGACCTCTCAACGTGGCCTGAGGCTGAGAAGACCCCCCCTCCCTGAGGGGCTGGAGACCCCACCCAGGCAGCCCCCACCCAGGAATCCTGCGGTTGTGGAAAAGGGTGCCAGCTCCCCGCATCCGCCGCAGGGGGGCGCTGCCGCCCTCTCCGGCCGCTGGCGCGCTGCCGGCGGTCCCCCTAGGCAGGGCGCGCCGCCTGCAAGATGTCCGTGCGCGGAGGCCAGCTGCCGGTGCGGCCCGGGACCCACCTCTCCTGGCTACTGTGCTGCTGCGCCTTGCTGTCCCCGGCCGCCGGCTATGTGATCGTGAGCTCGGTGTCCTGGGCCGTCACCAACGAGGTGGAAGAGGAACTGGACAGCACCTCCACCGAGGAAGCGCTGCCCGCGCTGCTGGAGGACTCCGGTAGCATCTGGCAGCAGAGCTTCCCTGCCTCGGCGCACAAGGAAGACTCGCACCTGCCGCCCCCCGCGGGCAACGGCCGCGCCAGGCCGCCGCCCGCGCCCCCCGGGATGTTCTCCTACCCGCGCGAGAGTGGCCCCAGATTGCGCCCCGGCACTGCCCGCTTCCTAGCCCATGCCAGCGCCTGGGGCTGTCTGGCCACCGTGTCCACCCACGAGAAGGTAAGCCACCCCGGCCAGGAGCACGATGCTGGCGCATGCCTCGCAGTGGCCTGGCTCTTGGGCAGCTGATGCGCCCAGGACCAGGGCGACGCTAATGACTACTCACGTCTTTGCATGGAGGTCTGACAGACAGGTCTATTGGGCATGATTGGCTAGTGGTCACATAGTAAATAATGGAACAAGATTGTGCTTCTGTGACATGACTAAATGATGGTGGTGGAAAGACGGGGTGGCAGACAACCAGGTTTCCAGATGACTTGGGGACTGAAGTCCCGAGGTGGTCAATAACTAGTGCTTGAGGAAACACACACACACACACACACCCTTGCCACCTTTGGCTTCACAGAGTAGACACATCCAGGCCCTTCCTTTCTCAGCCCTCCCCAGTAAACCCAAACTTCCCCACCACCTACAGACTCCCAAGGAAGTTGTAACTGAGAGAAAAACATCACCTGGGTTTTGGTGGTAATTTATATTTTAAAAACTAGAACTCAATCTTTTTTTTTGGGGGGGGAAGTTTACTTGTACAAAGTATAAAATAGTCTAGTGTTTAAATGTATAAATGCTGAAATGAACTGGTAGCTGCATTTTTTGTCACTCAGTTCACATTTCTCACTCACCTGTTAGACATTCCACCTTGAGGCAAAATAACATGGGATAAATGATGAAGATGTAATATCCATAAATATACAGGCTCCAGAAAGCGTTCCGGGTGTTAATGAGAGATGTAAGTTTTTGTTACAGGACACTAATTTGAACTCCTATTTCTTTCATGAGAAAAAAAAACTTAATATTTTATAGATTTGTTAGTCTTTGGCCGGGGGGACAGTTTCTTGCCCCCAGCTGTGGGTTTCACCATCTCCCAGATTGTGGCTAAATTTCTTGATTTTCCACTTTGCTTTCCACGTGGATGAAATTGTTTAACTAGGTAGTTTTGATGGCCCTTTTTGCTTTAAAAAACATCAAAATGTCTTATTCTAATTATGGCATTGATTATTACCTCTTTAGCTTTAGCTCCTAAGCCTGTTAGATATGACAACATCCAGATGACTTTTCACAGTTATACTTATGCTCCCAAAACACTTAAGAAGATATGAAACTTAAATGTGAAACCAATCTTGGTTTAAAACATATCATTTGAAGCAATTAAAGACTAATGCCAGAGATATTCAAAGATATTTTGACTTTCAACATCTTCCCTTTGCTTTATTGACATTCATTGACATTTATTAAATGTAAACATTCACATTGAATCCAAACAATAAATTCAGAGAAAATTTCCATGTATTACATTTCCATGTATTAGCCATACAAAGCATATCTGTGGGGAGTTGATGATAAACTGAAAAACACAATCTGTGAATGAACTTACATTACAGCTCCATTTTGGAGGACTCCTTAGCATTGCTTCTTAAAACATTGTCATGCAACACTTCTAAGACAAAGACAACCCCTGAGTTCTGAGTTAAGTACCAGTGAGGAGAATTCTGTAAAATGTATGGCTCAGGAAGATCAGGATGCCGGACCCAGTACCACTTGGGTACTTGGTGTCTGTGTCTGAGAATTTCACTCACTCTACTGCATGATCATGAACAAAAATTAGTATAGCATGTTGCTGTGACTTCCTTTATGTTAAAATGCTAAAAAAAAACCCCATTTCCCATAAGCTACTGAATTATATAAGGAAATGTTATTGACTATAGCAAAAAATGGGACTAACGAGTAGAAAAGTGATATGATCCTAAGTGAAACTATAGCAGAAAGTTCCTGAAGTCCAAAGACCAAAGAAGATTTTAAATAAAGTTAGGACTTAAATTCCATCCCCAAAGTTGCCAAGTATTTGAGGGAGACAGTAAAAGCATTGGGGCTCCCAGGAGGAGCTTGTGAGTTTTAGAAGGCCTCCACCTCTCCATAAATTTCATTTTTGTCCCCAAAATAATTTTATATGTACAAGTAGTTTCAAGAATAAACCCCTATCCAGCCCTTTCAAACAGCATGCTATAGCTGAATTCCTCCATAGGAATTCTAGAGCCATCAACGGGTGAATGGGCAGATTGGAAACCACTTTGACTTAGTTTATGATCTGTCAAAACCATGGTGATACCATGTTCCTGTCACATCCTTGGTGCTGCGTTCTTTGGCTAGAAACACAAGCTAACCTAGCCACTAAGTTCAATCCACAACCCTGCATTGATAAGGTCTTTTTTGGTGTGTTTTAGATCCCTGGATTGCCATTCGGAAATTGCCTTCCCATCAGCGATGGCCCCTTAAGCAATAGCACTGGGATTCCTTTCTTCTATGTGACACCCAAGGACCCTGTGGTAGCCGATCTGATGAAGAACCCCATGGCCTCACTCCTGCTACCTGAATCAGAAGGAGAATTTTGCAGGTAGACAAAAGTTCCTCCTCTCTGCACGAAACACAGAGACTATGGCATGGGTCACAGGGCGCTATAGGGGCGGTAAGGTGTAACATGGTAGCTGCACTGACTTCTAAGTGGAAAGATTACACTTTTGGATTCAGATAAATAGAATTCTACCACTCACTCAGCCTCAGGTGAGTCCCTTAACCCTCAGCCTCACCTATAAAACGTAGCAATGTTTTAGGAACTAGTATAAGATTCATCCCAGCTCCAGAATGCTATTATTCTTTATGCAAAGCATGAAAAACATATTAAACAAACAAATTTTTGTGGGGTGTGGAAGTAATCAATGCAATGATGACACTAAAAAATGCAGCCTAGATACACCACTGTCACCTGGTTGTTGCCCTCGGGACACTGGCGCTGAGACTGTCTAGGACTGCCACATTTCAGTTGACCCGAGTCCTTATCGGGTTATGGCAGGGAGGCAGGAAAAAGAAGCGTTTCCTTTTCATGGACTACTCTCCCTGTTCTTGACTAATAGAACTGGCTGTCACTAGAAGTATGTTTTCTAAGCCCCTGAGATTTTTCTAACTGAGGTATCCTAAAAGCCGTCATAATGCTGGAGGAGGCTGCTCCCAGCGCCCAGAGGACGCCTGCCCTCAGAGACAGTCACGGAACAAGGCGCAGTGAGCAACGCCACAGGGCTCAGCTTGTGGAAAGAATCGTCTACCGGCCGGTCCCAGGCAGATGTCAGTAAAACTTGGGAGTGTGAGAAATCCAGATTAGAGAGGTCCTCCCTGGGTCCCACAGAGGATCCAGACCCTTTAGAACAGGGCTACCCGCCTGCACGGATGGCAGCCGCGCATGGCCCGTCTTTGTGGAAGACCACACCAAGTGCCAACCTTTGTGCACACTGGGGCAATGAAAGGAGTCAGCTCAGGCCCAGAGGTGGCACCCCAGGCCTGTCCAGCCCCCCCAGGGCTCAGGGCATCAGTTTCTTAGCACACCTGTAACTCTGGCTTGAGAAAGAAGGGATGTGCCACATCCACTGATACCCCAAAGTTTAGATCTTCGTGTGAAACTGTTTCTCAGAACTGTTTCCTCTTTACCCTGTTTTTGCTTTGGGGGTATTGAAATATAAGAACTTAAGTATCGGGAAAACTACAGTTTACCTTAGTATATTATATCATGGTACAAAGTGAAGGCTCCCAGGCAGCGGAGCTGGTTATCACCCCACGTCTACCCCTTTGCATGAACCGCTTAGGCCCAGGTGTGAGGCAGCATTGTGAGGTCCACCTTCCAAATTCAGTGTCACCTTTAGGTTTTGCCTCCAGAATCTTGAAATGTTGAGCACATAGGTTTAATAAGTAAAAGCTATGCCATCAGAAATAAAAGACAGGCAAACACCAGAATGAACAAGCCACATCAGAGCTCCTCAGGCCACTGGAGCATAAGCAAGGTAACTGGTGGAAATATCCATAGCTGAGAATTTACCCAATAGGCTCCTGTGTGAAGTTCAAGGCATGGTCTGGCAGGGCCGTGGCTGACCCGGGACCCGGAGAGCTGGCCAGAGAGATCAGGGTTATTGTCAGTCACTTCCAAGCCTTTCTCACAGAGCAGGGAGGGGACTCTGATGATGAGGGGGAGGAAGAGGAGGCGTCAAAGCCACTTGATCCTTTCATCTTCAGAAAGCAGTTCATACGTAGGAAAGTGAAGAGCGCTTTCATTCTATAAAGCAGGTGGAAATGGAAAACTTGCAACATCCTTTCCACCATCCCATTTAGTGCATTCTGTATGCTCAACACATTGTACACCTGAAACCTACACAATGTGATGTGCCAATTAGATCTCAATTTAAAAAAGCATTTCTTAACTATATGCCAAGCAGGTATGTCAGCTTTGATTACAACAAGCTTTCAGGGTAAATCTCTCAATTGAATAAAACTAGGGCATAAATCCATTATTAAGTCAATTAGCGAAGAGTCAGGGACTATTATCTAATTTGAGAGGGCAGCAGGTGCCCAGCTATGCAGGGTCTGCATAGCTGTGCTGGGTTGTGCAACTGGAAAAGGATGGATTTTCTCTGTTTCATCCTAAGCGGGTAGACAAAGCCAGAGCTTTGCATCCAGGAATCCTGTGGGCCTACTGGATCTCAGAAACTAAACCATAAACGGGATTCAGATAGGGAGGAAGGAACATGGCTGCTAATGCCCCAAGAAAAGAAAAGGGGGTACATTCTCAACCATTTTCTCTGAGGCCCACTGGGCATCCCAGAGAGAGGCACATTTCAGTTGCAAGTCTGCCTCTGCCTTCATCGGGAGATAGAGATATTGATATGAGTATAGATACAGATATAGAGCTATAGATATAGATAAAGATATCCATTCTGAGAAGGTGTACTACAGCCACTGGTCTACCCTGTCCATTCTTTATCATATAGAATGCATCCAACAGCCAAAGTAATCTTTCCAAATCCAAATCATATTCTGACTCTTCTCTGCTTAAAATGTTACATTTGCAGGAATAACAAAATCCTTAATGTGGCCTAGGAGACCCTGCATAGCTGGGCACCTGCTGCCCTCTCAAATTAGATAATAGTGCCTGACTCTTTGCTAATTGACTTAATAATGGATTTATGCCCTAGCTTTACTCAACTGAGAGCTTTACCCTGAAAGCTTGCTGTAATCAAAGCTGACATACCTGCTTGGCATATAGTTAAGAAATGCTTTTTTAAATTGAGATCTAATTGGCTAAAGACATTGTGTAGGTTTCAAGGTGTACAATGTGTTGATTTGATACATTTACATACTGAGTGTGATTATCACCATGAGATTAGCTGATACCTCTATCACATCACAGAAAACTTATCATTTCTCTTTTGTGGTAAGAGCACTTAAGATCTGGTCTCTTGACATTTGCAGTTGATAACAGTATTGTTGAGTATAATCACTATATTGTCTATTAGATTTCCTGATCTCATTCATCTTCTAACTCCAAGTTTATACCCTTTCTACCACCAGTCTACCCTCTGTTTCTACAAATTGAGTAGTTTTCATATAAAAGTGACACAATCTGCCTTTGTCTTTTTCTGTCTGACTTATCTTGCTGGCATCATACCTTCACGGTCTATTCATATGTCACAAATCAAAGGGTCCCTTTCTCTCATGGCTGAATAATATCCCATTGTATATATAAGAAATGTGGGGGCCTCCCTGGTGGCGCAGGGGCTAAGTCTCAGTGCTATCAAGCTATCACCAACCACTGCAACATGAGTTCGATCCCCAGCCAGGGAGCTGGCCCACATGATGCAGCAGACCTCTCCTGTCTCACCCGCTGCTCCCCTCAGCAGTGTATTTCAATAGTTCTTAAAAAAAAGAAATGCTTTTCAACTCAACAAGCAGCACATGTATGTTGAAACATATCTTGTCTCCCAAGAGATTCTTACTTGTATATTAAAGATACAATTATATATATATTTTTAATATATATTTTTATTGTTATTTATGTCTTTTACATTTTGTATTCCCCTTGGGTAGCCCACCACCAATTCACCCGTGATCCATCTCCATGGTCCCTTGTGTCCTTTTCTACTCCATTTTGTGCCCTTATCCTC
>PVIJ01008854.1:0-71018 GCA_004024925.1 Scalopus aquaticus
GCCGGCTCTCGGGCTTCGCCCCCCCACTGCCCTCTCCCGCCTCCCCCCGCCCCTGGAGTCCCCGCGTGGCGGCGGCGGCTGGAGCCTCGTGTGCCCGTGCCCGGCGGGCGTGCGCGGGGAGGCGCGGCCACGCCTGCCCGGCCTTCATTCCCCGCGCTCAGCGGCGCGAGCCGGCGGGCAGCAGCCCCTCGTGCCGGGCGGCCCCCGAGCGCCCAGAGCATGAGCGCGGGCAGGCAGCGCGGGGCGGCGGCCCCCGTGGTGCTGCCCGCGCCTTGCGCCTCGAAGGTGGAGCTGCGACTCAGCTGCCGGCACCTGCTGGACCGCGACCCGCTCACCAAGTCGGACCCCAGCGTGGTGCTGCTGCTGCAGACCCAGAGTCGGTGGGTGCAGGTAGGTGCTGGCCGAGGAGGGTGGGGCGCGCCCGGGCCGGTGCGAGCGGAGGACGCGCTCCCCGAGCGGCCGCGCAGGATCTGGGCTGGTTCCCCAGGTGCACACTCAGCCGGGGGCCGGGGCTGAGGCGGAGCCGCGGCCGAGAGGGAGACAGGGCCCCAAGGGGGGTGCGACCTGGGTCCCTGGGCTCTGGGGGGCCAGAGTGAAGCGCCTGGGCTTCCAGTGTGGGCAGATCGCTGAGGGAGTGGGCGCTGGACAGCGCGCTAGGATCGAGCTGGGGCGCGCGCCCCTCTGCCGAGTCCTCATCCCCAGGCGCAGCCGGTGGCTTGGGGGTGGCGGGAGCTGGGCAGGTTTAGAGGGAGGGACCAGCCAGCCTCGAAGCACCAGGGACCAGACTCCCTTGCCCTGGCGGAGGAGTGCCCCCCTCGTTCCGGGAGACAATGGTGGGCTCCGCGACCCCTGGAGCCGGCCAGTGTGGCTCCCTCACAGACCTGGCTCTGGGCAAGGGTCTCCGCTGGGGGCTCCCCTCCTCCTCACCCCATGCCCATCACCTGCCCACTTCCTGCTCTTCCTGCTGCCTCTGGGTGAGGGGACAGCTGGGTGCCCAGCGCAACTGGCCGCACTTTGGAGAGAAATGGAGGCCAGGGCGAGGCTGAGGCAGAGGGGCTGAGGGGACAACACCAGAGCCGGGTCCCCCACCCCCACCCCATCCTTCCCCTTCTGTGTCCTCCGGCAAGCCCCCAGCCCTGGCAGCCGCTGGGGCCCGGCGCTGGGTGGTGGGAGATAGGGGCTCCCTGGTAGCAGCTTCCAGTGACCTAGGGGGGTGCCCTCAGTGGGGGGGGGGCAGCACCCAGGCAGGGTGGTAGGGACACAGGGAGCCCCCTGCCACAGGCCAGCTTGCCGAAGGCTCTGCTCCCCCCTTGTCTTCTGATACCACCAACTTACTGGGGCTGAGCACCCCCGGGGGTGCCGGCCTCAGGGTGAGCTGCAGACCCCAGCCCTGTAGGGGAGTGGAGGGGGCTGGGGAGGATGTGGGGTGTGGGGCCCTGCTCCCAGGCCCCCATTAGGTCCAGAACAGCTTCCGAGCACAGATGTGGGTGGGTGGTGCCAGGGCTCGGAAGGGGGGTGGTGTTTTAGGGACCCTGGAGGGTGCCCAGACCCAGCTGCCCAGCGCCGTCATGGACACCAGCTGGAGGAGGGGACTGAGCCCAGTGGAGTCTGTACCCCATTCCTGCCTGCCCAGAGGGGTGCTGGGGAAAGACCTCCACTCTGGGCTGTCCAGCCCCGGCCCGGCCGTCTGATTGTGGGTGCCCTTGGGCCGGACCTCTCCCCTGAGCCCGTTTCCATCGTGGGGGGCAGACAAGCAGCTTTGAGAAGTTGGCTGCCCTGTGTGGTGTGGGGTGCCTTTGTTTTGAGACAGGTGCGGGGTCCTTGGAAGTGACCCGCAAGGGTGACCCACGAGCACCCAGCTGCACCCAAGGGCCCCGGGGTGCCGGGGGAAGCCCCTCTGGGTGGCACGGCCCCCTCACCCTGGCTGCCTGCAGGGGGGCAGGACCGAGGTGGTCCAGAGCAGCCTGCACCCCGTGTTCTCCACCGTCTTCACGCTCGACTACTACTTTGAGGAGGTTCAGAAGTTGCGCTTCGAGGTCTACGACACCCGCGGGGCCGGCGACGCGGGCTGCCAGGAGGATGACTTCCTGGGGGGCATGGAGTGCACCCTGGGGCAGGTGGGCCGGCGGGGCGGGGTGGGGCCCTGCGCGGGGCAGGGCTTGGGGGCGCGGGGCGGGGCGGCGCGGGCTCCTGGTGGGCATCGCTCCCCACCCTGAATTCAGACGGAAGGGCCCGGGGGCCCTCCCCCCCCCCCCCCCCCCCACCGCCCGCGCCTTGCTCCAAGGCAGGGCGCTCCCGCTGGGTGTTGGAGCGAATCACGCTCGGACACCGGCGCCCACAGGGGCCAGGAGGGACACCGCACAGCGCACACTGCTCCAGGGCAGGGCTCAGCTCGCGCCCTGGGTGCCCTCCTCGAGGGCGCTCTGACTGGCGGTCGAATGAAGGTGCGGGCCCCAAGGCCGAGCCACCGCGGCCATCACCCCTGCCCGGGTCCCTGCGTGAACGCGGCTCACCCAAGTGCTCCGTCTCTCCCGTGGGGTCTGCTCCACTCACCTCGCCGCTGGGGGCCGCCCGGCCCTGCAGGTGGGAGGACACCCAGGAGGGGAAGCAGGGAGCCCCCAGCGTGGGCAAGGCGCGCACTACACGGGGCTCTCTGGGCCGCAGATCCGCCCTGTGGGGCCGCAGGCCCAGCGGGGGCTGGGTCCCAGCGGTGCGTCCTTGACCCAGCCCCGACACCCCGCCCCTGCGGGGGGCAGAGAGACCCAGGCTGGCAGGCAGCAGACAGCTTCCCTGTACCCCACTGGCCAGCTGGTTGAGGACATGTGGCGGGGGCCCGCCCCCCGGCTGACCCCCAATACCCCTGCGGGCTCCACCCGCCTCCTCTTACGCGGCCGGGAGGCGGGGAGGAGGCGCCGCGGGGCTTAGGAAAGGGCCGCAGGCCAGCAGGCTCGAGCCCTGGGCCGCCCCGGGGTGTGGAGGGGGCGCCCCGGGGTGGAGCCGCCCCTCCCTGACGCCTGTCTCCAGATCGTGGCCCAGAAGAAGATGACCCGCCCGCTGCTGCTCAAGTCCGGCAGGACAGCCGGCAAGTCCACCATCACGGTGAGCGGCTGCGCCTCCTCCCGGCGGGGCCTGCCTGGGGACGAGGGGCGGCTGGCGGCTCCAGCCGCAGCGTGGGCGCCGCTTCCCCGCCAGGTGACGGCGGAGGACATCTCCGGGAACAACGGCTACGTGGAGCTCTCCTTCCGGGCCCGGAAGCTGGACGACAAGGTGCGGCGCGCGGGGCGCCAGGGCCGGAGGGCCAGGGGTGCGAGGGGCAGGCTGGCTGGGCCCACGAGGCCCCGGGGCGGCCCCGCCTGCCCGGCCCAGCGCCCGCTGCCCCCAGGACCTCTTCAGCAAGTCGGACCCCTTCCTGGAGCTGTTCCGGGTCAACCCCGACGGCACGGAGCAGCTGGTGCACAGGACGGAGGTGCGGCTGTGCGGGCACTGGAGGCAGCCGGGGCGGGGCCAGGCGTTGCCCCGCCCACCACCTCCCTCCCGCCGGGAGGAGCAGGCCGGCTCCGGTTCGGCGCAGTGTCCAAAGCAGGCCCTTCCGCCGCCTGCACCCCCAGGACCCCCCCAGGGCCCCTCCCCCCCAAACCCCTCCCCCCAGGGTCCCCCACGTCTGTTCCCAGAATCCATGAGTGGCTTCACCTACAGCCGCAGGGACGCTCACTTTTAGGATAAATTAACGAGCGCTAAAAAGATCTATTTAAGGCAAAAGGGAGTCCAGGTGGTTCAGGGGGTGGCGGAGGTTGGGCAGGGGTGGGAGGGGAAGGGCGGGGCGGGGCCAGGCAGAAGGCCGCCTGCGCAGCTGGGCCCGCCCCACCCCGCGCCCCACCCCGCGCCCCACCCCACGCCCCCGCAGGTGGTGAAGAACAACCTCAACCCCGTGTGGGAGCCTTTCAGGGTGTCCCTGAGCTCTCTGTGCAGCTGCGAGGAGAGGCGCCCCCTGAAGGTGGGGTCCCCAGCCCGCCCGGGACTGGGCGGGGTTCCGGGAGGTGGGGTGCGGGCCTGCTGGGGCTCAGGGGCGGGGCTCAGGGTCCTGGGCCCCCCAGGGCCTGGTCTGGGACCACGACTCGCGCGGGAAGCACGACTTCATCGGGGAGTTCTCCACCACCTTCGGGGAGATGCAGGAGACCTTCAGGGGGCGCCAGGTGAGCCGAGGGGCCGCGCCCGGCCTGGGGGCAGTGTCGCGGGAGAGCAGCCCGGGCTCAGCCCACCCTGGCCAGCGGCGCTGGCGCCCACACCCTGTGGTTCGTGGGGATGGTGCGCCAGGTCCCGCTCCCCTGGGCGCGTGGGGACACGGGCCTCCTGTGCCGCCCAGGCCCAGTGGGACTGCGTGAACGCCAAGTACAAGCAGAAGAAGCGCAATTACAGGAACTCGGGGGTGGTCACCCTGGCTGAGCTGAAGGTGAGGCCGGCCAGCCCCGCAGAGCCCAGGCCTGGCGTCCACCCCCGGCCCCCCGGCCCCCCAGACCAGGCCCCCCAGACGGGCATGGGAGCTCCAGGGCCCCCCGTTGTCCACTGAGGGGTCTGGCCACGGGAGGGAGGAAGACTGTGGAGGGCAGGGGGAGGCAGGGAAGGGAGACCTAGGGGGCCCGAGGCTGCTGGGAGGGCCGGTCCCCGGAGGCCTGGCCTCAGTTTCCCCGGAAGGCCCTGCTGACGCCGTCACCCGGAAGCTCCACAGAGTCTACTCGTTCCTGGACTACATCATGGGCGGCTGCCAGATCCACTTCACGGTGAGCGAGGCCCCTACCCGCCGGTGCCTCAGCGCCCAGCCCGGTGGAGGCGGAGCCGGGGCCCTGGCTGGACGGGGCCGGGGCGGGGCCAGCCGGGGCAGGGCCTGAGGTTGGGGACTGCGAGGCTGGAGGTCGCCTTGTCAGGGATCCTGTCCTGGGGCGCCGGCGCGGCCAGGGCGGCCCTTGGCGGACACCGTGACAGGAGACACGTCCACGCAGAGACCAGCGGGTGGCCCCAGGTCCAGGCCGTGGAGATGGGCTGTGCCTCGGGGGTGGAGGGAGGAGTGCCCTTGGAGCAGAGGGGCCCGGCCCTCCCGGCCGCTCCTGCCGGTGCTGCCTCCGGGTCTGGGGTCCTCGGGCTGGGGGTCGGGAGCTGTTCTCCATAGCTCCCTGACCCGCCCCTGAGCAGGGGCAGACCCTGGAGTCCCCCCGGGGGCCTCGCCAGGCTGCCCTGACCAGCGGGGACAGGTGCCCAGCCAGTCCGGGGGGAGAGGGCTCAGCTTGGGTGTGGGCCTGCAGGTGGCCATCGACTTCACGGCCTCCAACGGGGACCCCCGGAACAGCTGCTCCCTGCACTACATCAACCCCTTCCAGCCCAATGAGTACCTGCAGGCGCTGGTGGCCGTGGGGGAGATCTGCCAGGACTACGACAGGTGAGCCCCGCCCCCAGGTCCTGCCGGGGGTGCGCAGAGGTGCGGAGGTCTCTGCCAGGCGGGCGGGCTTGGGGCGGGGCCCCACAGGTGGGGGCGGGGGAGCCCGGGGGACCTCTGGGAGGGCCCATGTGATGGGGCTTCTCTTCCAGCGACAAGAGGTTCTCTGCTTTGGGGTTTGGAGCTCGGATTCCTCCCAAGTATGAGGTAGGAGGGGCGGGGGCTGGGTGCAGGGCCAGGCGGGACCCCTGGCTGCCACCCCTCCCCGCTGGGGGCCCTGGGGAGGACCTTTGACCCCTCGGGGGCTGCCAGGCACTGCAGGAACTGGAGGCCAGCCTCGGGGTGCCACGGTCCCAGTTCACGGGCCCTGTCAGGAAAGTGGGTGCGGGAGGGGAACCAGTCAGTCCAGGAGGCCCAGCCCAGCGGAGGTGCCCCTACTCCCCAGAGGAGCTCCACGACAGCCCCCTGCCCCCAGGTGTCCCACGACTTCGCCATCAACTTCAACCCAGAGGACGACGAGTGTGAAGGTGGGAGCAGCGCGGGCTGGGGTGGGGGTGCCGGTGCCGGGCTCACCCCCTGCCCCCGCAGGCATCCAGGGCGTGGTGGAGGCCTACCAGAACTGCCTGCCCCGCGTCCAGCTCTACGGCCCCACCAACGTGGCCCCGGTCATCTCCAAGGTGGCCCGCACAGCAGCGGCGGAGCAGCACACCGGGGAGGCGTCTGTAGGTGCTGGCGCGGCTGGGTTGCGGCGCGCTGGGGCGTGTTGGGCCTCCCAGGCCCAGCTGGTGCTCAGGCAGGCAGGAGGGCCGGCTGGCGTGGCCCTGAGCCCGTGCCCCTTTGGCCCCTCCAGTCTAGGTGCGTGTGTTGGCTGCCGGGACAGGTGGAAGCACGCGCCGCCCGCGGCCCCGCTCCCAGGGCAGATGGCTGCTGGGAAGCGCTGTCCGGTGGGGGACTGCTGGCCGAAGGCCTGGCCTGGGCGCGGTTCACGGCCGGCGCGGTCTGAGCGGGGTTCGGGGCAGCGCCGGGTGGACGCCAGCCTCGGCTACGCTCGCCCCGCCGGCCCTTGGAGGCTTCCGGAACAAGTCTGGGTGTGGCCTTTGAGCAGGGACGTGGACGCTCTGCGACGGCCGGTCAGTCTCGCTGCGGCCCGGAGTCCTGCCTGGCCTCCGGGGCTGCCCCTGGTCTCGGCCGACCCTCCCGCCGGCCCTTCAGTGCCGCCCCGTGTGCTGGGAGCAGGCCACCGGGGCCTGGGCGCTGGGCAAGGCCCCGAGCATGGCCTGGGGGCGCTGGGGGTGACGTGTGGCTGGCGACATGGGGGTGACACTGCCTGAGTCACATGCTGGGTGACGTGGTGACACTGCGGGTGACTTGTCGCAGATAATGGGATGGTGACGTGTGCTGGGTGACGTGTCCCTGGCGACCTGTGAGGCTGTGTCTGGTGACGAGCTTCGGCTGAAGGCGCCGGCTCCCAGGCTGCTGGGTGTGGGGCGGGAGCGAGCGCACCGCCGCAGGGTCCCCAGGCTCCTCTGTGCCCGCAGCAATACTTCATCCTGCTGGTCCTGACGGACGGCGTGGTGACCGACATGGCAGACACGCGGGAGGCCATCGTGCGCGCGTCGCGCCTGCCCATGTCTATCATCATCGTGGGGGTGGGCAACGCCGACTTCACCGACATGCATGTCCTGGACGGCGACGACGGGGTCCTGCGCTCCCCCCGCGGCGAGCCTGCCCTGCGCGACATCGTGCAGTTCGTGCCCTTCCGCGAGCTCAAGCAGGTGCTGCGGGCGCGCCCTTGGCCTGGGAGGGCGGCGCGGGCACTCGACCCGGATGGGGGCGTGGCCGGGACCCGGGCATGGCCGGTGGGGGGGGCTGTGGCTCCTGGTCCTCCCCTCAGGCCCCTACCCGCCCACCGATCCGGGCCGGATCCCCGGGGCCTGGAAGGTGTGCTGTGGCGGGGAGGGGTGACCCCCGCCCTTCCCCGCAGGCGTCCCCCGCTGCGCTGGCCAAGTGCGTGCTGGCCGAGGTTCCCAAGCAGGTGGTGGAGTACTACAGCCACAAGGGGCTGCCCCCGCGAGACCTCGGCGCCCCTGCCCCTGCGGCCTGCCCAGCCTCCACCCCGTGAGCGCGGCCGGCACCAGGGTGCATCTGTCCCCACTGAGCACCTGGGCGTCCCTTAAGCCCCGGACATCCTGACACCTGCTCCCCAGCCCAGGCTCACTTGGCCCTGGCCGTGCTGCTGGGTCAGCCGTGGCCCCCAAGGTTAAGGGGCTGGGCAGGAGCTGAGTACCGGGGTGACCCGCCCCCACCAGGCCGTGTGGAGAGGGTTCCCAGTCAGCAAGTGCCCGCAGCTCAGCTGAGGGGGACCCTGCCCTAAATGGAGGGGGTGCTCCTGTCGCTTTGGGGAGGGGTCAGCATGGCCGTGTCCAGCTGCTGGCAGAGCCGGGGGCTCCCAGATATCTTGTCCCTGTAGCCTGACCCTTCCGTGTGCACCTGGGGGCCCCGCCGCCCCTCCCCCCTGTAGCACCACGTGTGGGTGGGGCTGGGGACGGCTGGTAATAAAGCTTCATCTCGCTGTCCTCTGTGCCTTCACTGCCCCTTCCGGCCGCAGCACAGGCCTGCCTCCGCCTGCCGGCCCCTGCAGGTGGGGCCGGGTGTCCTCTGGACTGACGCTGCCAGGGCCACCTTCCCGGGGGGGGGGGTCCCTTCCCGCGGCACGTCCACGTGTAATGGTCACCTACGGGTCCTCCCCTGGGCCTCCTGTCACCCCCGACCCAGAATCTGCACCATCAGGCTAGTGGGGAGGGGCAACCCCGGGGCGTCGTCTGACCTTTATGTGGGTCTGCAGGGGCTGTGCGGAGGGTAGGGGACCAGTGTCTCCCAGAATGAGGCAGCGCCTCCGACTGAGACGCTTCCTGAGCGTCCCCCCATGTCCAGGCCCATTCCCCCGACCCATCTCCATCCACCCAGCCACCCCCAGCCTCCAGCCAGCCACCTTCCAGCCACCACCAGCCACCCGTCCACGTGCCGCGCTCTGGTGACCATCCATCCATCCATCCACTACCCATCCATTGGCTCCAGTGTCTATTTTTAGCTTCTGATTCATCTCCTGTTAGGCAGGGATAATAGGCATTGCCATGGTAACCTGGCTACAGCAAATTCCGGAAGGGCCAGCGCTGTCTTGTTGGCCGTGGAAAGGGCAGCAGAGGCCTGTGCACACCTGGGAGGCGGCAGGGACACAGGTGGGGGCTGTCCCGGAGCGGGAGGGCAAGTGTCAGCCACCAGGTCGCGCAGACGGGACCGGGGCTCGGAGTCAGCAGCCTGGGGCTGGTAAGCCACGCTGCCCATCCGCTGAGACCCCAGGGTCCACCTAGCAGAGCGCAGGAGGGCCCATGCGCCGGTGCAGCGGCGGCCCCGCGGAGCTCCCTCCCCTTCCTGGAGCTGCTGTGTCTGTGTGCGGCTGCGCGTGCACGTGCGTGAATATGTGCATGTCTGTGTGTGTCCGCCTGTGCATGTGTGCGCCTGCCTGCGTCTGCACATGTGTGTGCACGTGTGAGCGCGTGTGTGCCTGTGTGCGCCCGTGCACGCGCCTGTGTGTTGGGCTCTCGGTCACCCTGCGCCGCCCAGGGCCGTGTCAGCCATGTGTTACTCGGGCTGGCCCCAACGTGGGGGATCTCTGGGCACGCTCCCTTTTCTGATGAGAGCAACGAGTTGACGCCCAGAGCTCCCGTTCCTGAGTCACAGGCTCTGCCTGAGGCCCATTTAATTTTTGTTTCTTGGCTGCGTCCCGACACCCACCCTGCCTCAGGAGGACCGGGACTCTCCCCAGCCCAGCCCAGTGCCACCTGAGTGGTGGACAATTAGCACCCGCTGTCCACTCCACCCTGCCTTCTTTTTTTTCTTTTTGAGATTTATTTATTTATGCATACAAGCTGGGGAGCAGGCTAGAGGTGTGGGGCGGCGAGAGGGTTCACCAGAGACAGAGCGGGTAGCAGAGCAGGCAGATGGACGGAGACACACTGCTGAGGGGCAGCGGGGAGGCAGGAGGGATCTGCTGTGCCCTGTGGGAAGCTCCCCGGCCGGGCTCGAGCTCGCGTCGCCACCGCCGACAGCTCCACAGCGCAGCGCTTAGCCGCAGCGCCACCAGCGCTCTGCCCTGTCTTTTTTGGGGCCCTCATCCTTCTGTCCCCGTAATCCAGAGGCGCTATGTCGCAGTCGTCCAATCAGAGGGCTTGCTGTCCGGCCGCTGTGATTGGCTCAGGCTTGGGCACGTGACCCGCGCGGGCCAATGAGGTGGGGCCCGGGAAAGCGGGTCTTCCCAGTTTCACGCGAGGCCTCGCCGGCCGCCCGCTACCGAGAGTGAGCTGCCCAGGGCATGCGGACGCGCAGTGCCTCGGAGGCCGAGCCAGACCCACAGGTCAGGAGCCGACAGCCCCGGTCACATCTCCACCAGGTCATCACCCCCGAGGACGTCGGCTCTGGCGTCCAGACGGGCTCCCGGGGCACCCTGGTCACTGGCATGAGGACACCCCAGGACCCCGTCCGATCCCCGGCTCCCGCCCGAGGGCCGGCCGCCTCCCTGCTCACACCGCCTGGGACGAGGTGCTCAGCCCGCTGGCCTCCAGCGCCCTGAGCGGGGCCTGCTGGCCGTGCGCCCCGCGAGGCCTGTCCAGTCACTGTGACCTGACCGAGTCATCTGCCCGCCCCGAGCCTCCCCCGTGGCCCCTCCCTCCAAGGTGGGTGGGTGCTCTTCACGTGGGCCCCGTGGGGCGCGGCCCGGTGGCTCCCCAAACTCTCGTAACCACGGCTGCTGGCTCCGGGGGCCCAGCCGCCTGGGTGGCCGACCCGAGCCACATACGCGCCTGCGCCGCCGGGCTCGCCTCTCCCATCAGTCCCGCGTCCAGCCGCTGAAGCCCCTCCGCGGGGGGGGGGGGGGGGCGTGGGCGTGGGCGGCGCGGACGCCCGGGTGGGCGAGGAGGTGCAGCTTCGCCAGCCCGCCAGCTTCTCTCCCAAGCGCCCTTGTGAAGGTGAGCCCGGCCGGTGCCCACCGACGCCCCAGTGCCAAGCTGGGCCTCAGAGGAAGGGGATGGGGCTCCCGCCCTGGACGCAAAGCGGGGGGCTGAGCAGGCAAGGGCCGCTGGTCGCGGGCTCCCCTCTGCGTGCGGGGGTGGGTGGCGGTGACTAAGTGAAGCTAATTGGTGCGGAGGCTGCAGCTGTCCTGGGTGCGGAGAGGGGGTGCGGGCAGGGTGGCTGCTGGCCGCCCCGCGCGGGGTCATCCAGTCCCTGTGAGGGGCGGGGGAGCTCTCCGAGTCTGTGCCCAGCGTGGTCTCCACTCCCCTCCATGGTGCTCACCCCCCAGCCCGGCGGGTAGTGAGGGGCATCCCCCGGAGGGGATCCTGCTGGGAAGGACGCACAGGGCAGAGGCACCCCCAGGGCCTGGGAGGGCGCCGGTGGGAGGGCACCCACGTGTGCGTGGGTGCGGCCGCGGTTCCCCAGGCTCACGGGAGCAGCCCGCAGGTGCATCCTCCGCTGCGCTCAGACCCGCCGTTCCCCCAGGCACGCGGGGGCCCCGCCACCCCCAGGGCGGGCGCACGGTCTCCTGGGGGGTGAGCTTTGCTTGCCGGTTGGACAGGCCGCCTGGGAGCCGGGGCCACTGCTCCTCTTGCCAGGCGTGCAGTGGGTGCTTCGGGGCGGGGGCGGGCAAGCCCATCTGGGCCGTCACTGGGCAGGCCGCGCCGCCCCAGTCCCCGAGGGTCACAGCGTCCTTGGAACAACCAGCCGGGAGTCTGCCAGAGCCGAGGGTGGTGGCCGCGGCAGTGGCCGTGACATCCCCTGGGGTCGCCGGTGCTGGCCAGGGAGCCTGGCAACAGCGATGAGCTGCCCGGCCGCCGCCGCGCCGAGTCTGGGGGGCAGGGCACCCTGCAGAGCAAGGACCTGGCTGGCCCACCCAGGAGGCCTCGCTGAGGCTGGGGGGCGTGGCTCGGGCACAGGGGGCGCTGCTCTCAGCCTGTGCTCTTGGGGCGGAGCCCCTGTCCGGGCCCACTTTGGCCGGCAGGGGGTGCCCTCCTGGACTGGGCTTCCGTTGGAGGACGGGGGGGGGGGGGGGGGGGGGGGGGGGGGGGGGGGGGGGGGGGGGGGGGGGCCCTGCGGCGACGAGGTCCGGTCACGCGTAGGCCCCAGGCCCCAGGCCAGTGCTGCGAGGACGCACGGGGACCCCTCCCGCGCCAGGTCTGCGGAGTCAGCTGCAGCAGCGGGGGCAGGTGGGCCCCTCACTGGGGGCTGAGCTCGGTCTCTGCCTTGCCCTGGGCCCACGACCTCCGGGCCCCCAGGGGGTGGGGCTCTGGTCTGCTGGACCTCAGCGGACTCGTGCATTGGGCTGGCCCTGGCTCCCTGTGCGGGCATTTCCATGCCCCTGGCCGGCGGTGGGACCCCCAGAGCCTGTGGGGGTCCCCGCTGCTCCGGGCGAGTCCTGGGGTGTCCCGGCCCCACCGCCCTCCGGGCACCCTCCTGCCAGCGACCACCCCAGCAGCCACTTCGCCGACGCTGTCACCGGGGAGCGACTTTGCGGTGTCCCTCTGCCAGGGTGGCCTGCCTCCTGCGGGGCCATGGCGTCTGAGGCGCGTGTGGTGCCTGCTGCTCTGCGGGTCACCGTTATTCTGCCGGGACTCAGTTTCTCCCGAGTGCGGGGACAGGAGACCCAGGCCGGACACGCCGACCCAGGTGGGGGCAGGAGACCCAGGCGGGGCCCGCGGACCCAGGCGGGGACAGGAGACCCAGGCGGGGCCCGCGGACCCAGCACGAGGAGCCAGCGCGCGCACTGCCTTGCGCCGGCCCTTGCGGCGGCGTCCCGCCTCCTCCTGCGGCCTGGCGGCTGCGGGTCCATGGCGCACCCGAGACCTCGAACTCCAGCTTCGCAGGACCCGCCTGACTCTGCTGGGGGCGGGGGCTGGTGGCCAGAGCCGGGGCTCGCACGCACGGCCTCTGTGTGGAGGGGCCGCGATCTCGGATCGGGGTGTGGGAGGATCCCAGGGGGCTGCCGGCGCCTGCCAGGCAGCGGGGCTGTTGGCGGGCGGGGGCGGCGGCTCCCAGCTGGGTGCCATCTGCGCGTTCCATGTCCTTGTGTTCCTGTGTGATCACGGGGCCCCCTCCTGTGCCCTGCACCGGGGCTGGCCGTGTCCGCCAGCCGGGCGGCGGTGGGCATGAGGGGCCGCTCGGGGCCCTGGACAAGCCTGGCTCAGGAGGCGCCGCCGCCGGTCTCAGCCCCGGCTGACCACGCCGCCACTGGCCCTCGGCACCCATGGGCTACCTGGGGCCTCCCCAGGCCACCGCTGCACCACCGCTGCCTGGCCTGCTCTGCCCTGGCACTAGCCACGAGCACCTCACAGCCCTGCAGGCCGGTGCCCCAAAGTCGGGGCGCCAGGGAAGGCCCCCTTCCTGCTTCCGGGTGCCCCCTGGCTCCGCCCCCAGAGCGCGCCCTCTCCCGCCCCCGGGACCGCCTCTGCTCACGAGAACTGGGGCGGCAGCGGCCCCAGAGCCTGCCCTTCACCCCTCTCGGTTCCTTCGCCGCAGAGGCAAAGCCCTCTCGCCGAGGGCCCTCCACAGGTCGGGGCTGGGGCTCCGCCCGGCGCTCTGCCTGCTGGTGGCGTGTCCAGTTTCGGCGTTCAAGGCCTTGAAATCCAGAAGGCTCCTCGGAGGTGCCACCTTGCCTGGGGGGCACTCAACACCCCACAGTGACCACAGCTCCTGGGAAGCTCCCCGGGGCCGTGCCACAGTCCCTGGTACAGCCTCCCTGGCCACCAGGGTCCAGCAGGGCTCACCGGGTGGTGGCCCCTCCCGCCTCTCTGCAGGACCCCGCCCTGCCCCTGAGTCTAGGTTCCCACGGTCGGACTCCCCCGACGCTGCGGCCACGCTCATCTCCTGCCGTCTCCTCGCTGTCTCTGCACACTCTCCCTTGGCGGGTCTTCAAAACGCCTGTGCCGGGCGCAGGCTCAGTCTCAGCCTCTGAAGCTGTCGCGGCCTCTGCGGCGCGAGTTCGATCCCGGGCCAGGGAGCTTCCCACAGGGCACGGCAGATGCCCCTGTCTCCCGCTGCTCCCCCAGCAGTGGACTTCAGTGAATATGCCTGTTCTGCTCCCCGCTCTGTCTCTGGAGGCCTCTCACCTCCCCATACCTGTGGCCTGCACCCCAGTTCTTGGATGCATAAATAAATAAAATAAATCTTTAGAAAAATGCTTGTGCTGTCGCGGTGCCAGGCAGGCGGTTCTGGAGAGTTCGGGCACGGCGCCGGCCCCGGGCACGTGCATCGGAAGCTCCAGGGGCCGCGAGGGGCTGGAGGCAGTTTCTGCACCTGCGTTTAGCCTCCCTGCCCTGGCCCCGGACTCCGGGCTCTGGCTGGCTGCACCCGGGCCGGGCGTTGGAGCCTGAGCCCCCTGTGTGTCCCTTTCCCCCCTTGCCCAGGGCTGTGCTGGGAGAGACTGCGTGGGCCGCTTGGAGGCTGCGGGGGGCCTGGCTGGCCAGGCCGCGGTGGCGACTGGGCCAGGAGCACCACCCAGAGCCGGCTTGTGCGGCGTTGCGCGGGAGCAGCACCACACGGACACGCGGAGTCGTGGCGCGGGCTGCGTGGTGCAGGGCGCTGCTCCGTGAGCAAGACCCGGGCCTTTTATTTTCAGCATTGTCACCCAACGTCAGTGACAGAGGTCAGGAGGACGAGGAGAAAAACACGGGCAAGACTAAAGAATGTGTCCTTGTTATCAGGGGCTCTGGGGACACGAGTCTGCTGACCGGATGATTCTCATCTGTTTGGCCACCAAATGTTGTCGTTGAGGTTATACCCAGACCCGCCGGGATGGTTCCAACCTTATCAAAAAGGCTTCCCACTGAGCAGCTTCTGGGGTCCTTGTCACGCACCGGTCCTCGGCCCCCCAGGCGTCCCGGTCATACCTCGTGATGCGTAAGTCAGGGGTACGCTTTATGCACCCGCAGTCAGCCCCCCGGCTCTCCCGGTCACACCGCGAGGCGCAGCCTTCCCAGAGTGATCTAATTTCTGTTTCTGGTTGACAGGAGAGGCACCTTGTAAGGGTTTGCTAGGACGTAATTAATTGGGCAGCTCTGACCTTGTATGGGATGCAGAACTGCAGGTAACCATCGGTGGTCAAACAGGCTGCTTAAGTTTAGCAGACCCACAATGGGGGGCAGTGACCCGGGGGCTCCGTGACCCGGCCGGCCAGTGGCCCGTGGCGTCCAGTGGTCTGCAGCGTCCTTGGGGAACTGCCCCAGAGGGCACTCTGGGCTCCCGGGCCACTCAGGGGCCCCCAGAGCCAGGCTGCCCTCTGCATTCTGAGCGAGGTTCAGCCCCGGGCTGTGGGGGTCTTTCCTGGCCCCTGGCTCTGTCCCGGCCCCTCTGCTGCCCCAGCACCTGGCCGCAGCCGCCGCAGCTCGTGCCGCCATGTCCCGGGCTCACCCGGCGCTGCTGGCATTTCCTATGGCACTTTCCAGCTTCCTTCCCTAGGGCCTCCCGGTGGCGTCAGTCGGTGGGTGTGTCCGGGTCAGCCCCTCTCGGAGCAGCCCCAGGACTGTCCCCCTGGGGGCCGGGTGAGCGGCTCTGCGCCCTGCCCGGGGCTCCCAGAGAGGGCAGGCCCAGCGATGCCGAGACTCCAGGGGTTAGAGAGGACATTGCGCCCAATGAGTGTGGAAAGCAAGGGAGACTGCCTGGAGGTGGTGGCAGAGCAGTGCTCCTGGGGACCGACGCGGTCACTGTCCCCGTGGCAGGCTCCCTCCTGCAGGCCATGGGCAGCACCCAGGCCCCCCAGCCTGGACTCCCTGCTGTGGGCGTCTCCGGCCAGCCCGCCTGTGCTCGACACAGCCGGAGGCCTCGGGAAGCTGCCTCGCCCCCCGTGCCTGCAAAGGGAAGTCTGAGCCCCAGGGTCCTGTCCCCACTCTCCCGTGTCCTTCCTGGGCCAGGCTCCGTCCAAGCTGACGTCCTTCCTGCGGGGCTTCTCACCTCACCCGCTGTCCGCCTGCCGCGCCCACGGCAGCCGGGGTGGGGGGCTTCCTGCTTTTGTGGGTCTCCACTTCCCCTCCAGCCCCTCACACCCCCTTCATCGCCAGCCCCTGGGCAGGTGCCGGGCTGAGCGGCCCCTCGTCCCAGGGCCACGTGGCCAAGATGGGCGTCGTGGGCCTGGCCAGCTCCCTGTTCTCAGCGGCTGCTCCTGCCTGGCCTGACTGCCAGGTGCCCCTGGTGCTGGGCTGGGTCCTGCGGGGCACGTGGGGCAGCAGGGAAGGAGGTGCTGCCTCGTCCGCGGTGTCCCGGGGACAGGAAGAACTTTTGGGGAGAAAAGACCGAATCTGGGACCCGACACCTCGTCTCGGGGCCAGCGACCTGCGGATCTCGAGCGCAGTGGGCGGGAGCACCCCCGAGGGTGCCCAGGAGCTCCTGCCCCCGCACCCCACTGGGCTGCCCCGGGCAGCTGGTGCGGGTAAGTGAGGACTGCCCACCCCCACGCCGCGGCCCTCCGCCTCACCTGCTCTGTCCCCGTCCTGCCGCAACCCCTCCCCTGCCCTGGGGACCGGCCTGCTCCTTGCTGTCCCCCAGGAGCCACGTGACTGTCCGGCACCCCGAGGGGCCAGCCGCGCCGCTGAGCCTTCAAGAAGAGGCTTCTGTTTCAACCAAACGGGGCCACCTGCAGCGGGAGGGGGTCCCCAAAGAGGTGCCACGAGGACCCAGGCCTGACTGTGGGCGACGAGGCCGCCCAGGCGGGGGAGAGGCCGTGCGAGGCCAGCGGGTGGGCTGGGCCGGGCAAGGGCACCCGCCAGGCGCCTGCCAGTCCTCACCACCGCTCGCCTTCCGGTGTCCTGGGCGGGGCTGGGGCGCCCTCCCCAAGGGCAGGTGGGGCAAGTCAGTGTCAGTCCTCACAGACGAAAATAGAACTTGGAGTCTTCTGGATTTCGAGGCCTTGAACGCCGAAACTGGACACGCCACCGGCAGGCAGAGCGCCGGGCGGAGCCCCAGCCCCCACCTGTGGAGGGCCCTCGGCCGACACACTGCTGTCCCTGGCCGCGTCCTCCTGGTCAGAAGGGTGGAAAGTGTCACATTTCAAGGCTGGGCTGTGTTGTTTGGAAGCGAAGAATAACCCGAATAACTCATTTTCCTTACACTGGCCACACCCGGCTTCCAGATGTTGGGGTGGAGCTGGGGCGCCCTCCCCAAGGGCGGGGCTGGGGGCCGGGGGTCCACACCCGACTTCCAGATGCTCCGGGGTTTATGACACCAGGTTCCTGGAACCAGGTTCACGCCTGCACACCCACCCCCAAAATACCCAGCCCCCACCCTGGCCTCCGCCCCCACCGCCCCCACTGACCCCACCGCCACGGCTGGCAGCCTCAGCTTGCAGTCAGATTTCAGGGCTTGCTTCTGTTTAGTCTTGTCACTTCCTTTGTTTAGTTTCCCTAAACACGTGGTTCCATCCGGTGTTTGTCTTCTCCCTCCTGAAGCTGAGCCCCGCACCCTCCCAGGCCCCTGTGCTGCCACACATGGCAGTACCTCATCCCTTTTGACAGGCGAGTAATATTCCAGCGTGCGTGTCCGTCTGGACACCGGTTGCTCCTCTGGCGGCGGCGGCAAGTTTGGTGCCCACCTGGGAGCTTCCCACAGGGCGCAGCAGACCCTCCTGCCTCCCCGCTGCCCCCTCAGCAGCGTGTTTCCTTCAATCTGCCTGTTTTGCTCCCCACTCTGTCTCTGGTGAGCCCTCTCGCTGCCCCACACCTCTGGCCTGCACCCCAGCTTGTATGCAAAAATAAATAAATCTTAAAAAAAAAAGATCCCCAGCTAAGGCCAAGGACGGGGGCCAGAGGTCAGCCGGGGGAGGCCAGTCAGTCCAGGCCAGGTCAGTCTGCCCTGGGCATCTGGGTAGGAGCTGAGATTAGGCCTCTCCCTGCAGCTAAGGGGGGCCCAGCGAGAGGGTGTCCTCTCCATGCGACAGGGTCCCTGACGGCGGCACGTCCAGCCTCAGGGTCCCTCCTATGCAATATCCTTTTGCCAAAGACACCAAAGACACGTTCGCGGGGCGCAGCGCTGCCCCCCGCCAGGAGATGCCCTTTCTGGTGCGGTGGTTCCCGGACAGGAAGCCGACTGGGCAGAAGCCCTAGGCCGGGTTCAGGCCCCGATTTTCACTCTTCTGGGTGGAGGGCGCCTCCAGGGAGCCTGGCCGGGAGTCGGGGCCGGCGGGGCCTGCTCTGAGCTCGTGGGGGACCTTCGGCCGGGTCCGCATGTGCGAGGAGCTGCTGGCCGGCCGTGACCTCACAGTGACGTCCCGCGACGGCCTGGCCAGCACCCCGCCCCCGGCCGGGCTGCGCGTCTGGGCTCGGGGGCTGCCCAGCCGGTGTCTGGCGTCCTGTGGGAGGCTCCTCGGCTGCGGGCGCCCCCGGCTCCCTCTCGGAGACGCCCCACCGCGGGGCTTTCGCGCCGGCCCGTGGGGAGGTGAGCGCCTCAGCCCCCGCCCGCGAGCCGGAGTCCTGAGCTGGGACCAGGCCCCCGCAGTGGCGCCCTTGGCCAGCCACGCAGCAGCCAGTGTCCAGT
Source organism: Scalopus aquaticus (assembly GCA_004024925.1). Taxonomy (NCBI): domain Eukaryota; kingdom Metazoa; phylum Chordata; class Mammalia; order Eulipotyphla; family Talpidae; genus Scalopus; species Scalopus aquaticus. The sequence continues at coordinate 17,999 of PVIJ01008854.1, forward strand.
GCACGGGCCGAGACGGCCCTCCAGGGTGTGAGGGTCCCGCGGGGGGCCGGACGCGGCTGGGCGCCCCTGAGCGCGCCTTGGCGGAGGGTCCTCAGGGCGCTGAGCCCACGTGGGCGCTGCCTCCGACCCCATCACCCCACTCCGTGGCCCTGGAGGCGGGGCCTCACAAGCCCAGCAGAGGGCCCCGCCCCAGCCTCTGAGGAGCTAGGCCATAGCAGACACCAGAGCGCAGGAGAGAGCGGGCGTACTGACAGTTTATTAGCTCAGCTGAGGACCCTGGAGCCAAAGGGGCTCAAAGGCCCGTTTGGGGTTACACACACCTCATATGCTTTCCTGACCTTACCAGCTACGCTTACCCACACCATCACCCTATCTTAAGGAGAACAGACATTATCCTTATCTTAAGCAAAGCAGGTGTACAGAAGCAAGTGTAGCAGTTAGGATCTCCGGTGCCGCCACGACAGGCGGGGAAATCCTTGGTGCGCTTTCCCCAGGCCTATGGACGACTCAATTGTCCTTCAGAGGCGCGCGCAGGACTGCGTGGGGGCTTCACAGCCACAGGCGGTGATGGGGGCTGCAGGCGCCCCCTTCCTGGCGGGGCTGGCGGCACTCACACAAGGCGCACCTGCCCGTGCTCCTCTAAGGGCCTGACCGAGAACTGCCTCGCCTCTGGGCCGGCTGCCCCGTGAGTGAGCCCCTCGCGAGACGGTTCGCGGTCCCTGGCGCTTGGCCACAGCGACCTCACCGCCAGAGGAAGCGTCCCGCAGCAGCCGGCGCCCCAGAGCGCGCCCCGCCAGCGCCCCCGCGGGCTGTGCCGGCTCCGTCCCGCTGCTCTGCTGCGTCCGCGCCCGCCCTGGCGTCAGGCCGGCTCGTGGCCCCGCACGGGGCGCTTGGGCCGCCTGCGACGGGTGTGCGTGGGCTGCGGCCCCGAGCTCCCGCGCGGGCGGGCTCGCAGGGTTAAGCAGGCGCGGGGAGCGCAGGCGGCTGGCCGGGCTGGGGGGCGCCCCTCATGTCTCGGTCCGACGCCGCCCGGCTGCCCAGGTGCCTCGGCAGAGCGGCCGAGCCCACCGGGAACGCAGCCGGAAAGAGTCCGCCAGGATGCGGCAGAGGCGAGGCGTCCCGCTCGCCCGGGCCCCGCCGCCCCTCCCCTCCCCTCCCCTCCCCTCCCCTGCCCTCAGGGCGGAGAACCCTGGCTCCGCGGGCGGCGGAAACGCGGCATTTTCGCCTTCCTGGGGAAAGGCCTGCAGGCGGCAGGTGGCGGGTGGGGCCAGTGCGTCCGAGGCGGGAGGGAGCTGCCAGGTGCGGCCGCCGACCAGCCCGATCTCGCTCGGTAAGCCGGACCGGCCGCGGCGGGAGGCTCCGTCCCCTGAGCGGACTCCGCGGCGGCAGCCGGGGGCCCGCACGTGCTGCGGCCAGTAGCTTTCCCGGGAAACTGAGGCCCGGGTGTGCTGCCTGGCGCTGGCCCCGCCCGCCGGGGATGGGCCCGCGGCCTCTCACAGCCCGCGCTGAGGTCCGTGCCCCGACGGGCCTCCTGCTGCCTTCCCGGGCAGGGCCGAGGTCCCCTCGCGCAGCCGGGTCTCTGTGGGACCCCAAAGCCCCGTCCTCGACTTCACTGGCACCTCCTTGGGGTGGGGGGAGGACGGGAGTGGGGTGCCGGGCTGGGAGGGGCCCGGGCCACGGCTCCAGTGTCCCCCAGGGAGTCCCCCAGGCCTCCGTCTCTTGCCTGCGACAGCCGCATTTACTGTCTAGTCCTCTCGCGGAAGGAGGGCACCGCCCAGTGTGATGCGGTCGCTCTGCTGAGGCGCTGCCTGGCCGGGGGCGCAGGGATGGGGGCACGGGGTGGGGGGCCTGGGGGTCTCCACTCGCACGTCCCGGGCGATTCAGGCTGGACAGTGAGTGGCTGGGCATAGCCCTGAGCCACGGCCCCGTGTCCTGGTGGCCCAGTCTGCTTCTGACCAGGCGACCCTAGTCCGTTTCAGAGCCAGGATTGGGGTGGGGCGGCCCTCAAACGCAGGACTGAGCGCCGGGAGGCCCCCGCTGGCCGCCAGGGGGCAGCAGCAGGACACCCCTCCCCCAGTGGAGGGGGCCCCTGCCCACAGCTGCCCACCAGCTGTGGGCAGGGCACGGTGGGGAGGGGCTGGGGTGCTGGCGCCAGGGTCCCGCCCGCCGTGAAGGCCACTCCGGGTCGTGACCGGGGTTCTCTGCCTCACCCAGCAGGGCTGTAAAGGGGCAGCGCCCAGGGCAGAGCGTATCTGCCAAGGGATCACTGACCGAGCAGCGGGCGATGACCCAGAGATAGAGGCCTCCTGTGCCCTTGGCCAGGCCCTCGGCTTCGGGCTGGCCTCAGAGGCACCCCAACCCCACCAGGGGTGTGGCCGCCGCATGTGGACACGTGGGCACTCTCCCCTGCCCCCACAGGCTGGGAGACCCACGGGTCTCCAGGGAGCAAGAGCAAAGCGAGGAGAACCCTAACTGTGGACAGGGCCACCCCAATGCGGCGGCTGCCCTGGGGCCCGGCGCCTCCCGGCAGGTGCAAAGGCCCTGGGGTCCACGGTGCCCAGAGGGTTCCCTGGGGCTGGGCGGGCGCCGGGCCAGATGGGTCCTAGGGCTCTGAGCTGAGGCTGCCCTTGTGGAAGGGGGGCTGGGGGGCAGCAGGGGGGCTGCCTAAGGGGTGTGCTGATTGTCGAGTGTCGGGGTCTCCTGGGAAACAGCCCTGTGTCTGGCGCTGAGGTCCTCAGGCAGAGACGCTGCCCTTTGGGCCCAGCTCCGGGGCTGCGGCCATGGGGAGGGCTCTGCAGCGCTGGCCTCTGCCAGGCCCCGACCCCTCCCAGCTCTTGGGCGACTGCGGCGAGGGGGAGGGGCGCCAGGGGCTGGAGGAGCGGGCCTAGGAGGGCGGGGTGTGGATTTGGGGGTTTGGATGGAGTGAGTTCAAATGCTCCCCAGCGCAGCGGGCAGCTGGCTGTGGGGGCACCCTGGGAAGGCCCTGGGTGGTGGACGGGCCCGATGGTCGGTGTGGATGCAGCAGGAGTCCTGGGGCGGGCAGGCCGGCCACAGAGGTGACTGTCTCACCCACGCCCAGGTCCTCCCTGGGGACTCTCGGGGCAGCTGTGTGCACCGGGTGCTCCCGCCACCGCCCGCCACCCAGGTCTCCTGGGAACCTGACGTGAGCCGACAGAGGGCCCAGCGTCCAGGGGCCCAGGCTCAGGGCTGCACTGCCCCGAGGGTGCCGCCTGACCAGTTCTGTGTTAGCGCCCAGCCCGTCTTTGAAGGGGGGCAGAAACCTCCATCCCCCCATTCTCCTCCCAGGGGTCAGCCCCCACCCTCCTCAGGCCCGGCAGGTGCTCTGGTGCCCCACCCCCAAGTGTGGACCTGGGGTGTTGTCCAGGCAGCCCCTGGCTGCTCCCCCAGGCCTCGCCCCTCCCCTCGAGAGCTCTGGGGCTGGGGGGGTTCTGTCCAGCTCGGCGCCTCCTGTGGCCCCTGAGCCCAGGGCTGGGCCGCTAGGACAGCGTGCAGGGTGGGAGGGGCTGCGCATCCCTGGCGTGTGCCCCGTTCTGAGACCCCGTGGTGAAGCCCCCATCTGCCCCAGGCCTCCCCAGTGCAGACCCAGCTCCCATCTGGGGTTCCCCAGACCACCCTGGGGGACCCTGCCCCGGACAGGCACGCTGGACCCCCAGGCCGGGCAGCTGTGTCCTGCGGACGCGACGCCCACCTTGGGCCGTGAGCCGGGATCCCCCATGCTCCCCAGCACCCCACCTCCCCACTCACGCCCCCACCTGCGGCCCAGAGTCTGGGGGGCTGCTCCGTCACCGCACTGGCCGCCCGCCGGCCGAGGGGGGGCAACCAGGGCCGGGAGGGGCCCGCCTGTCCCAGGAGGCAGAGGCCCCTGGGCGCCTGCACGGGCTTCTGTGCGGGGCCGTGGGGCAAGGACGGCCCCTCACGCCTGCCCGCCCGTCTGGGCGCGGTGGGGCAGCCCGTCCACTCGTGGGCACCTGCCGAGGGCCAGTGGGTCTGGCTGGGCCTGCCCCCGGGGCCGGGTGGACAGTGGCCTTGGCCACCAGGGCCATGGGCAGTGGGGCCGGGGGTGGCGGCCCCTGGGGAGTCCCGGCTGCCACGGCAGCTCCGGCCCTGCCTGTGTTCACTGTGTGATGTCCCGAGCTGCTCCGTGGCCGGCAGAGGACGCGGCCTCCACGAGCGGGGCTTGTCTCCAAGGCAGAGCGGGCAGGGCCTGGGTCTCCGGTGTGGCCCCGCGGCCTCCCGCGCCGGTGCCGGTGGTCGAGGCGGGTGGGCGGGCGGCAGACAGTACTGTCTCCCTGAGAGGCTGAGCGGGGAGCAGCACGGGGCCGCGAGCTCGGGCCGTTCGCACCCATCCCACAGAGAGACACCGAAGCCGCCGGGGCCATTGTCCCCCTCCATCTGAGGGCAGGTGGCCCTGGCTGCTGGCCCTGCCTCGGGCTCCCCGGACGGTGGCAGGCAGGGCCAGGCGTGGTCAACAGCCGCCACCCCACCACCCCCGGGCCGGGCCCTCCATGCCGGCTTCCTCAGCACCAGCCTCAGAGGGACGCGGCTGGAGCGGGGAGAGCGGGAGGCCGGGGACCCCAGGGCCCCGGTGTGGAGGGGGATGGCAGGGGCGTGGCGGCCCCGGCCCACGCGGCTCAGCCGCCTGTCAGGACACGCAGCTGCGGACGGGGGCCGGGCGGGGCTGGCATCTCCCGGGTGGGGTGGGTAGAGGGCGGCTCCCCAAGACCCAGCTGGCCTTTTGAGGCCAGAGGGGGCTGGGACCCCCCCCTCTGGCCCCCACCCCTGACTCCCTGTCACCAGGCTCGGGCCGGCGCTCACTGGTGTGGGCACGCCTGGGCCAGGCAGTGGCCAGCGGGAGAGGCCGACGCCCCGGGTCCCACCTCCTGGCCGGGGGCTGCTGAGCTGGCCGGGGGCGGGGGCCCAGGGCCTGTCCGGCCGTGAGAGAACTGCTCTGACAGGCGGACAGCGGGTGGCCCTCCGGGGCCGCCCACTGCCCTCTCCCCTGCCACGAACCCATGCTGGGGGCGAGCCCGCCGGACCGTAGCCCCGCCCCGGCCTGGGAGCCCTGTCCCACGGGCCAGGAGGTGCCAGGGGGCTGGTTACTGATTGAACAGGGCGTGGCCGGACGCGGCAGGTCACCCGCAGGCCTCTGCCCCCGTCCTGCAGAGCCCGTGGCTGCAGCAGCCCGAGGTGCCCGCCAGCCCAGCCGGCCCCCAGCGCACACGCGACTGCCGCCATGTGGAGCGGCTGGTGGCTCTGGCCCCTGCTGGCCGTCTGCGCCGCTGACCAGTACGACGACCTGGCCAAGACGATCATGCGGGACACGCCTGCCATTGACGGGTGAGCCGGCGGCCTGGGCCTCGGTGTCCCCCTGGAGGCCCCTGCCCTGGGCACCGCAGGTACGATCCTGCGGGGAGGGAGCAGGGAGGGCCAGAGGCCTCTGCGGGGACCCTGTTGTGGGAGGCGGGTGGGCTGGGGCCCCAGGCAGGAGCTGGGCCGAGGGGCGGGACCCTCCCCAGGCCCCGCCAGGCCTCTGCGGGCCTCTGGACCCCCAGGGCCTGGAAGCCACCCCGCAGGTGCAGCGGCTCCCTGCGCGTGACCTGGGCCTGCCCCATCAGCAGCACCCGGGCAGCACCCGCCCCCGCCCGCCCGGCCCGCCCCGTGCAGGGGTGCAGGGTCCGCCCCGCGGAGCGTGGAGCTCCCGCCTGCGTCTTCCCGGCCAGCAGAGGCCGGAGCCAGCACCCCCAGCGCCCCCGCTCCTCCTCCCGGCCCCCCAGGGCTGACTCTGCGCTCTTGGGGAGTGGAGGGCTGGATGGCTGGGGGGGGGGGCTGCCCAGCAGGGGGTCTGCACCCTCCCCCCAGGCTGCAGGCCACGCCCCATGGGGGCCGGGGCTGTCCCTCCATTCTGGGGCTCAGCTGGAGCTTTCCAGGGGCTCCCCCACATGATGGGTGGGGCTCGCCCGGAGACCTGGAATCCTGGGGAGTGGGGAGCTGGGGCCACCCAGCCGGCTAGAAACCGTCCCCTAGCCGACAGCCAGTAGGGGCTGCGGGAGCACTAGCGCCGGGGGTGGCCGAGGCGGGGTGTGCACCCCTCTGTCGCCTGGCAGTGTAAAGTGGCTGCACCGGCTCCGGGCATCACCCCTGACCTGAAGAGGAGGGCAGAGGCAAGCCAGGTGCCCGGGGGAGGTGGGCTGGGAGACCCTGAGCCTGCTGAGAGAGAGTGGGGCCCTGCCTCCAGGGTGGCTGCCTCCCCGGCCCCCAGAGCCCAGCGGGGTGCGGTCAGCCATCTGGGGGGCCCCGCCTGGCCCGGCCCGCAGCTCTGGGGAGGGCGGAGAGGCCGCAGGGCGGGCACCTCCCTCTTGGCCTCCTGGCGCAAGGTGGCAAGCTTCCTGCAGGGCAGCGGGCGTGTCCTGGGGAGGAGTAAAGTCCCCAGCAGGGACCTGCCCAGCCCCCCGCATTCCGGGGGGCGGGGGGTGGCCCCAGGGTCGGCAGCCGGGCAGGCTGGGGCTGTTTCCCACCGAGCCGCACCTGCTTGGCTCCTCCCACCTGCTCTGGAGGAGAGCAGAGATGTGTGCACACAGCACACACCTGACAGCGGTGCGCCACACACACCACACACACACCAGCTGCCCGCACACGTGAGCACCCCCAACCCCCCAGGAGACGCCTGGAGAGTGTCCATTCAGGGCTGTCAGCTCCCTTACCAGGCCCACCTGGGGGGTGGGCACAGCCAGGAGCTCACCTGTGCTGAGCCCCTAGCAGCCAGGTTTCCGCCCTGCCTGCTTCTGGCCCCCCAGCCACCCCCTGACCCCCTCTGCCGCCAGGCACAACGACCTTCCGTGGCAGATGCTGAAAAGGTTCAACAACCAGCTGCGGGTGCCGGCGGCCAACCTCAGCACCCTGGCTGACACGCACACCAACATCCCCAAGCTGCGCGCCGGCTTCGTTGGCGGCCAGGTATAGCCGCGGCCAGGCGGCTGGGGGCCTCTGGGCCCCTGCGGGGGTGGCGCTCCCTGGGTGGGCGGGGTCTGGGCCCGCTGCCAGCTGCGCCCCCTCCCCTCGGCCCCCAGTTCTGGTCTGCGTACACCCCCTGCGACACCCAGAACAAGGACTCCGTGAAGAGGACGCTGGAGCAGATCGACGTCATCCAGCGAATGTGCCAGTTGTACCCCGAAATCTTCGCCTGCGTCACCAGCAGCGCAGGTGGGTCCCGCCCCCGCCCAAGCGCGCCCCGCCCCTGCGCGGGCTCACCCGCTCCCCTCTGCAGACCTGCGGCAGGTCTTCCGGAGCGGCAGGGTGGCCAGCCTGGTGGGCGTGGAGGGCGGCCACTCCATCGACAGCAGCCTGGGCGTCCTGCGGGCCCTCTACCAGCTGGGCATGCGGTACCTGACGCTCACCCACAGCTGCAACACGCCCTGGTGAGTGCCCCGCGCGCGGCCGCCTCGTCCCCAGCACGGATGGGCGGGTCGGGAGATGCGCGCGCTCTGCCTTCCCAGGGCGGACAACTGGCTGGTGGACACCGGCGAGGACAAGGCCCACAGCGGGGGCCTCTCACCTTTCGGCCAGGTAAGTGGGCAGGGCCGCCGGCCGAGGGGCCTGGCCTCCCGGCCAGGTGTCCTCCCTGTGGGTGTCTGTCTCGGCCTGGGGGTGTGGCCATCCCGCCATCCTGAGCGCGGTCCCCACGCTGGCATCCGGGGGCCCAGGCCGCCTGCCCGCCGGGTGCCCAGCCCCGCCCAGCCCGCCTGTCCCCCGCAGCGGGTGGTGAAGGAGCTGAACCGGCTGGGCGTCATGGTGGACCTGGCCCACACGTCCCTGGCCACCGTGCGGGCGGTGCTGGCGTTGTCCAGCGCCCCCGTCATCTTCAGCCACTCCTCGGCCTACGCGATCTGCCAGCACCGGCGTAACGTTCCGGACGATGTGCTGCAGCTGGTGGTGAGTGTCCCCAGCCCGCTCCCCTTTGCCCAGGGGGCGTGGACCCCAGCGGGCCGCTGTGGCCCCGCCCCAGCCCCGCCCCGCCGCACCCACGCCCCACCCCCTCGCCCGAGTAGAAGCAGAAGCGCGGCCTGGTGATGGTGAATTTCTACAACGACTACGTCTCCTGCCAGGAGGAGGCCAACCTGTCCCAAGTGGCAGGTAGGTGGGCGGCAGCGGGGCGGGGCGGGGCGGGGCGGGGTGTCCGGGACCCACACGCTGTTCCCGCAGACCACCTGGACCACATTAAGAGGGTGGCGGGCGCCGGAGCCGTGGGCTTCGGGGGGGACTTCGACGGTGTTTCGAGGTAAGCGGCTGGGCTGCGGGCTCGTGAGTCGGGTGTCCTGGGCGTGGGGCGCCGGCCTCAGGTGCAGAGCCGCCACCTCTGCTGGCTGCAGGCTCCCCACGGGGCTGGAGGACGTGTCCAAGTACCCAGCGCTGGTCGCCGAGCTGCTCAGGCGGCACTGGACGGAGGAGGAGGTCAAGGGCGCCCTGGCTGAGAACCTGCTCAGGGTCTTCAGTGAGGTGGAGAAGGTGAGGAGGGGCCGCGAGCCCCCCAGCCCCCCGCCCTGCCCAGCAGTGCCCTGACCGCGTCTGTGTTCAGGCGAGCGACCACCGGCTGGCACCCGAGGAGGAGCCCATCGCCCTGGAGCAGCTGGAGGCCTCGTGCAGGACCCTGTACGGCTACTCAGGGGCACCCCCCCTTCACCGCCTGCCGGGGGCCCTGCTGGCCGCCGGGGCCCCCCTCCTGCTCAGCCTGCGCCTTCTCTGACAGCCCCGCACCCCTGGGCACTCCCGCGCCAACCCCACCCCACAGCAGAGGCCCCTCAATAAAGGTGACCCTGCCCGTCCTGAAGGCGTGTCCCTGGCACCCTGACCTCGGGGGCCCCACACCCGGAACAGCGCAAGGCTGGCGGTCTGGACAGTGCTGGGCTCAGGCCGGGGCGGCGCTGGGCCTGGACGCCACTGCAGGCCTCTCCAGGCGCAGCCCCCGCATGAGCCTGCGCACGCAGCCACCTGCGTGCACCACGTGGGCGTGCACCGCAACTGCCCTACGCGCCCCGGCAGGGCCCCAGGAAGCCTGTCCACACAGCTGCAGCTTAGTGTTGGGCGTAGCCGGCGCCCCACCGGCGCCAGGCAGCACCAGGGGGCAGCCACACCCCAGGGCCACGCACAGTGGGCCTCGTGCTCCTGTCGTCTCGGGTCCCTTCACGTGGAGGGCGCCCAGCGCCCCCACCGGCTTCAGTAGGCGGCTGCGGCCCTGGGGCAGGGGCCAGGGTGCACCCGGCTGTGACCGCCGTTGGAGTTGTGACCGCCGTTGGAGTCGTACCCGCCGTCCCCAGCCTGGCTCGAGCTCACCCACCCCTACCTGCGCGGTGGCAGCAGGCTGCGGGCGGGTGCCCGGGCGGCCCGCTGTGGCGGGCAGTGGTCAGTCCCACCGCCTCGGGGCACCCAGGGGTGCACGCTCCGGAGCCTGGCAGATGACCTCACTGGGGGAGGGGCTGGCGCCAAGAAAGCTTCCTGTGCCCGGTTGGCCCCGGCGGGCGGCAGTGGCTGGGGGAGCCCCAGCCAGTCGTGGCTGCGAGGTCGGTTCCCGGGCAGGGCACGGTGCAGAGGGCGCGGGCTGCGCGGGGAGAGGGTCTCAGGTGGGCAGCACAGGGGCTCGAGGGGCCGTGCTGCCTCGGGGTGCCTGGCCCATGTCGCTGACGCCGCAGCAGCCCGAGGAGACCTGGCAGGGGCTGTGCCTGGGGGCGCCGGCGTGGCGGGCGGGGCACGCAGGAGCCAGGGCGTCGTGTGCGGCTGCTCCGACTTTTAATCGTTCAAGGCAAACAAGAGAACGTACAGCTGGCCGCCGGCTCGGGGCTGGGTCCCGCGCTCCGCCCTCGGAGCTGCCCTCGGGGTCCAGGGAGCCCGGCCGTGCCGGGCTTGACGCCCCACTGGCCGCCAGCTCCTCCGTTTGGCAACGACAACGCTCCAGGGGCAGAGTGGGGCTCCCTGCGAGGGCGCGGCTTCCGTGGTCAGACGGCCCCGGTGGTCCGGAGCAGGTGGAGGCGGCAGCGCCTGGACAGCATGCGGCCCCGGGGGCGGGTCCACAAGGCCTGGGGGACTCAGCACCACCCCCCGCTGGGCGGCTGTGGGCCAGAGGCAAGTGGGTGGCCCCGCAAGGGTCCAGGGCCCGGCTGGGCACGGCCCCGGGCACAGCCTGGACACGGGTGACTTCAGCCCCGGCGCCGCGCCTGCGGCCCAGCCCCCACGGGCCCCAGCTCCCCGGGCGGGGAGGGGCCTGCAGCCCAGCCGGCCAGGCCAGTCAGGTCACCCGTGGCAGTCAGAGGTTTGTGCGGTCGCCCTCGCTCCCGAGGGGCCCAGGCCCGGGGTGGGGCTGTGCTCGGGAGGGCCGGGAGGGGCAGAAGGGCCGGGGTGGCGCCGAGCTCCTGGCCTCCCCAGCCTGGGCCGGGCCGGGCGCCGATTAGTTCCTCAGTGCAGCCAGCCTGCAAGGCAACACCACGGCTGGTGAGTGGGCGCGGCGGCCCCAGCCCACACCTGGTCGAGGCCGAGGGGGCGGTGCGGGGTGGGCTGGGGGCGGGGCCGGGGCGGTGCCCACCTTCGCGAGAGCTGGTCCTCCTGGCTGCGCACGGAGCTCTCGCCCACGGCGGACGCGCCCTCGGGCAGCTGGCTGAGCTGGTCCAGCACCTCCAGGCCGTTCTCCTCAGCGATCTGCACGATGAGGCTGTCCACCTGCTCCTGCGGCGTGGTCAGCGTGGTGGCCGAGCTCATGGAGTCCTCCATCACCTGGGGATCAGGCCCAGCTCTGCTCGCCGCGTGCCCGCTGGCTCCTCCCCGCCCACCCCCTGGCTGGCCGCCGGCCACCTACCGACGTGTGCACGTCCAGGTTCTGCACCTGCTGCTCGAAGCGGTCCATCACCGCCGAGACCTTCTGCAGATCCATGGCGCTCAGCGCCCTGTCCAGCGCCTTGGTCACCTGCGCCATGTTCTTGGTCACCTGGCACGGGCACGGGGGTCACGGGGCGCGCCGAGCAGAGCCCAGGCGGCCAGGAGCCCTCCCGCCCGGCGCTGCGCACTCACCCCCTTCATGGTGACGGCCGTCTGCACCTTGGAGGCCACGGCGTCCACGCGGGAGGCCATGCGCAGCCAGTTCACGCCCTCGTTCTTCTTGCGGATGGCGTTCTCGGCGTACACGCGGGCACACTCCACGTTCTTCTGCTGCAGGGCCTGTGCGGGACGCCCGCTGGGAGGCCGCCGGGCCGGGCCTGGGCCCCTGGGCCTCGCCCGCTGGCGGGCAGTCCCTGCCCGGCCCCAGCTGCCCTCCAGAAGCACCTGAGCCTGCTTGGGGGCCGCGCAGCTGCGGGGCTCACGACGCCCAGGGAGCAGGGACAGGCGCAGGGCGTGCCTCCGAGCGCAGCCCCCAGGGAGCTGCTCACCCACGGACAGTGGCCGGGGCTGCCCCGGGCCGCCAGGAGCAGCCAGGGCCGACGCCGAGGGGGCATCCGCGGCAGACACCCAGAGCCGCCACCCCTGGGGAAGGCGGGTGCAGAGAGTGGGGCGCCTTGCCCTCTGCTGGGGCTGGGGAGCCTCTGTCGCCCCTCGGGGCGTGGGGACCCCCCCACCCCGAGAGAAACGATGGCGCGAAGGAGCAGCTGACCTTCTTCACTTTGGCCTGCTCCGCCTTGGAGTCCTTCTCAGCCTTCTTGGCCAGCTTCTCCAGCTGCTTGGCCGTGAACTGGGCAGACAGCGCTGGGTCGGAGGCGCGCAGGGCCGCGCCCCCACCCCCCAAAAGGCAGCCCACCCTGGTCCCCGAGGGGTCTCCATCCTCCCCCAGAGCAGACCAGACCCACCCAGGGCAGGCTTCTGGGGCAACCCTGACAGAGGCGTCGGCCCGGCGATGGCCCTGCTCACCAGCCCCTCGATGCAGCCCCCGACAGCCGGGCCCCCACAGGCCTGGACTCGGGGCACTCTCGTGTGTCCACCTCACCCTCCCGTGAGCCTCGGGAGGTCTGGGGACTGCCTGGCCTGGCTGCCTGCAGAATGGCTGCCCCCCAGGTGTGTGGGGCCCCCTATGGGAAGCTACCCCAGAACAAGCAGCTACCCGAGTGCTCAGGGGACAGGCCATAGGCCTAGCCTGGGGGGCCCAGCTGCCCGAGTGCCCTCTGCAGCGTGGGCGGCGGAGGCCGGACAGCACCAGCCTGTCCCGCCGCCGCCGCTCCTGCTGCCCCCCATCTGACGCGCAGCGGCCACCGGCCTGACGGGCCCCGCGCTCACCGCCGTGGAGGGCATGGGTGATGTCCCTCGGCACGTACCTTCAGCTGGAACAGAGTGTCTGCAAGAGAGGAAGGGGCGGCTGTCGCTGAGGCTGACAAGTAGGCGCCTGGCTGCTCAGCCCGGGGGGGCCCCACAGCGCCCCACACTCCCAACGCCCCATGGGTGGCAAGACGCAGGCTGACCTCCCCGGGGCGGGGCGGGGGACAGGTGTTTGCACCCTGGGGCTCTGTCGTCCTGTTTTTAGGTATCTTCTCCCCAGGTGTAAGGGGCTAAGGAGAGCAGGACAGCCTGGTGCAGACACCAACCTCAGGGTGGCCCGGCAGCTGCTAGAGCCGGGAGCCTGGGCCCAGCCAGCGGCCCCAAGGTGGGTGGCTGGGGAGGCTCCGCCCCAGGCGGGCGGCCGCGCAGGCCGCAGCGGGACGCTGTGCCGCCGCCCAGGGTGGCTCCGGCGCCCTCGGAGCGGCGCTGACCTGACAGGTGTGCTGACCGCAGGCGGGGCGCACCACCCGCCGCCCCTCCCCGCGCCCGAGAGGACCGGGACGAGTAGCCGCTTAGGACAAACCCAGCTGGGGACACGAGATCCGGGGGACGGGGAGCCCCCGGGCCCGGTGCCCTCCACGGTCTGCGGTCACTCCTCGAGGACCGGGCTGGGCGGCGCCTATGCCGGCTTACACTTCGCAGGTGCGCCAGGGGGAGGCAGGCCCGGCACGCTCTGGGGGCAGCGGGGCCCGCTCGGGACCGAGGGTGCGCCCGCAGGGGCGTCTGCCTCGAGCCCTTCCCGCGCGTCCCCCGACCCGACACCCAGAGGCGAGGCCCCTCGGGCACCGGAGGCGAGAGCGGCCCGCGGAGGGCCGGGGTCAGGGGCTGCCATCCAGGGCGGGGGCGGGAGCGGAGGTGGGGTCTGGACTCGAGATCGGGGTGCGGGGTCGGGGCTCAGGTCCCGCGGGAGGCGGCGGCGGCCTCCTACCGTCCATGGCCGGGCCGGCGGCGGCGCTCGGGAGCTGCGGGCGGGACGGGGGGCGCGGACGGGATCGGGCGGCGGGACGGCGGCTGCGCGGCCGGCACTTCCGGGCGCCGCGCTTCCGGGGCCGCTCTCGCGAGAGCGCGCGTCGCCGTGGAGACGCCGCCGCGCAGACGCCGCGCGGAGCGCTCTGTGAGTCAGCGGGCGGGGCTGGCGGGCCGGGCGCGGGCGCGCATGGGGCTTTCCAAAAGCAAACCCAGACCCGGGAAAGGTAAAGCGCGGCCCCGCGGGCCCGAGCGCTGCCGGGGCGGCCGGCTGGGGGCCTGACCGCGCGCGTCTGTTGCAGGTGCCGAGCGCAGGCGGGGCCGCGGGTCGTCGGGGCCGCCGCCGCCCGCGCCGCCGCCGGACTGGCGCGCCCAGGGTTCCGAGGTGGCCGCGCCGAGCGCCGCGCCGCGCAGGGAAGGTAGGACGGCGGGGCCGCCCCTCGGGCGCCGGGGCCGGGGAGGGCGGGGCGCGGGGCGGCCTGCTCGCTGCCCTCTCCGCGCCCTCAGGGCGGCCCCCGCGAGGCAGACGGAGGCTTTGTCCAGGCGTTAGCCGGCCGCTCCCCGGCCTCCCGGGCGGGCATCGCCGGCCACGCCCGTGGGAAGGCGCCGCAGAGCCTGTCCCACCCCGTCCCCTCCGGGTGGGCGACGTGGCTCTGAGGGAGCGTCGGGCGCGGGCCTCCAGGGGACGGCGTCTCAGCAGAGCGCTGCTCCAGGGGCCTGGAGCGAAGCGCCTGGGGCGGCCTGGGTTGGGCTGCTCGGCGGCCAGTGGACACAGGGGCTTCGGGGAAAGCGCCCGCCGCGGCTTAACGGTGGGCAGCGCTGGAAGACCGGGTCGTGCGCTTTACGCGCTGCGTGTCCGGGAACGTCACAATAAAGCCGTTGAAACAGAAGGGAGGACACGGCGTCCAGTTCTTTGAAGAGACCAGTGAGTCGGGGATGGGCCGAGGCCGGGGACGGGGACGGCCTCTGTGGCTTTGCCGGGGCGTGGAGGACCGAGAGGTGAGACGGCTGGGCGGGCGGGCGGCGGCCTTTCTCTCCGTCCCCGGCCGTCTGGAGAAGTCAGACTCTGCCTACCCGTGGAAAGCTCAGCGAGGGGCCCGACGCGCCCAGGCCGTGTGGCCTGAAGATGCCTGAGGGGACGGGCGTGGGGACTGGGGGGGGCATGGCGTCTCCGTCTGGGGTCACCCGGTGCAGAAACTGCGCTTTATCGTGAGTCACGCTCGGAAACCTGGGGGAGACGGGGCGCCTCTCAGACCTGCACCCTAGCACCCCCGGTGGATAGTTGTGGCGGCCGCAGAGTGAAGGGGCGCCCGTGGCCTCTCGCCCAGCTACCCGTGTCCCGTGACCCAACCTGCCTCCCCCGGGGCACTCGGAGACCCCCCTTGGCTGTGCAGGCGTGGCCTCCTCGCTGGGCAGCGGCCCTGCCCCAGCGGCTGTGGCGCCCCAGCCGCCCTGCTGTGAGGAGGTTCTGCCGCCTGGAGGCCGCGGGGTCCGTTTTCAGTGCCCCCAGCCCAGAGGCCACGCCGTGAGCGCCGAGGCTCCAGGGGCCGCTGGCCCGAGCCCCCGTCCCGTGAAACGGAGCTCAGCAAGGTCCTGCTGAGAGCTGGCCGAGCTTCGGCGTGGCCGCCGTGTGCCAGCATCTCCGCTCTGGACCTGCTCGAGAGCCCGCGGTGCAGAGCCCACAAACGCCTATGGGACAAAGACACCCGTTCGCCGTCAGCCAACTCCAAATGCTGGGAATTCTACTTAAAAAAAACGACCCCACCCCGGCTCGGACACGGCTGAGATGAAGAGCGGGCGGCTGCTCGGCGCTGGGGCTGGAGCCACAGCTTCTCTCTCGTCCTGCGGGGCGGCGGCGGGCAGAGACATCTGTCTCTCCTTTCTCTCAGGAAGGTGCTGACGCCACCTTGGGACTCTCCCCTGGGGACCCCTGGACGCAGCGCCCCAAGCCCCTGCCTCAGGCACCAGCACGACTCGCGCTTGTGTGGAAGTGACCCAGTGAGCTGGTCCGGGCCCCAGCGGCCCCCTGCTGGATGCGGCCCGCAGCAGGGCTCCAGCGCGCCTCCTGGCTGGGAGGCGAGGCCTCGGGGCACTGCCCAGCGGCCCCACGCTCGGGGCGTTGCACAGCCGCTGGGAGTGAGTGCGGGAGCACCCACCCCTGAAAAGCCTCGTGTTCCTGAGTGGAGAAGCTTCAAAACCCGGGGACAGAAAGCAAGGGCTGCGGGGGGCCTCGGCGCCTCGCCCGTGCCGCCCCATCTGGGGGCTCTTGCCCCGCGGGAGTCAGGCGTGTGGCGTCTCCACTGGGCTCCTGCCCAGCGAGGGAGGGGACGTCGGCTCCCTGGCGTTGGCTCCGCTGACCAGTCAGCACAAGGGTTCGCTTCAGCCCTGCAAAGTCCACGCACGTCGAGTGGGCACGGAGGGGCCGCAGAGGCGCTCGGTGGCGGGGGGCCTTCTGCCGAGTCTGATCTGAGAAACGACAGGCCTCAGGGACCCACATGGGCGTGCGAAGAAGTCCAGGAAGGGGACAGCACCGGGGAGGCCGTGGGGGATGTCCGCGCCCAGCCTCTGCGCGGACGTGCAGGCCGAGACGACCTTCGCGGAGAGTAGCCTGACCGGCCGTGCGGAGCGTCCCTCGCGCCGGGAAGAGGCCCTCCCCACGGGAGCACGGAGCTGGCGTCCGCCGCCGCCGTTTGAGAGAGATGGAAACTGGAAATAAACTGAGTCAGGTTGATAAGGAAAGCGGCCGAGGGCCCGTCCAGGGCGTCCAGGCTGCGGGGAGGCCGGGACTGGCCGTGGTGCTGCCCGGGGGCCGGCTCCCGCCCTCACCTGGACGCGTTGTCAGTCACGAAACGAGCCGCGTGGGAGAGTGGACTCTGAAGTGAAGCACAAAGTGCGCAGCTTTGGCTGAGCGAGAAGGCAGGAGACGCAGCGCCCAGTGAGGGTCAGGCTTCGGTCACCTGGCAGTGGGGAAAACGGTGGGAGCTTCAGCCGGGCCCAGGGGGCTGCCCCTCTGCCACCACTGGAGCAGGCGGCCACTGGTCCCCGCTGCGGGCTGCCCGGCCTCAGGCCTGCAGAGCCACGCTGCAGCGTCCGCAGAAGCTGGGAGTCGGGCGGATGCTGGCGCGGGCAGCGAGCACTCGTGGTGCGCTGGGAGCTTCTGGCACCGACTTTCGGCCAAACAGTGTGTGAGCGCTGACCTTGATGACCCGACCGCGAGTGGCCATGTGCGCGGAGGTGGCCGCCCGAGCATCCGTCTGTGCTGTGGCGCTTGGCGAGCGCGTCCAGCGAGACCTGCTGTGGCCGATGCGGGAAAGGCCAGTTCCTCCCTGCCCACGAAGCCTGCGGCGGACCCGCCCCTCAGGCCTCTGAGCCCCTCCTTCCTGCCAGCGGCCCTCACCCGCCAGCTCTCCGGGTGCAGGCTGGCAGTTGCTCCTGCTCCCCCTCCAGAGGGGGCATCTGGCACTGCCCGCTGAATGCTCCCTAGGGGGGGCTTCGGCAGTCTCCTGAGGCCCAACGCTGGCGCCTGCTTCCCGAGCGGCTCCCCTCGGGCCTGGCGGTAAACTGCTGTTTCCTTCCTTCCAGAGAAACCTGACGGGAAGGCCAAGTCGAGCAAGAGGAGGCTCGTCATCCCCCAGATCGTGGTCACCAGGGCCTCGCAGGAGACCCTGCTCAGCTGCAGCTCCGTCACGAGCAACGAGCCGAGGACCATCCGGGAGGAGGCGGGCTGGGGCCCCTACTACCGGCACCGCAACCCCAGCACCGTGGCCGCCTACGACGCACGCCTCCCAGAATAAAGGCATGCCCCAGCAGGCGCCTGCTCCTCTGTGGCGGGCGGCCCGGCCCGCACGCTGGCCCCGCCGCTGTCTCACTCCCCCAGAGCTGTCGGCAGCTCAGCAGAGGACGGGAGTGACCTGGCTCGGGACTTGTCCAAGCTGCCCTGGGGCTGCCTGGGAGCACGGACTCGGACGGACCGGCGGGTCCTGCCTGGCCCTCGTCCTGCTCGCTCGTGAAGGAGCTGGGGTCGGTCCTGGCTCCACCTTGGAGAGGAGGTCAGCTGCGGAGGGGAACCCGGGGGTCCCCAGGGCTCATAGTGTTACAGGGCAGGGAGGGGGCACTCCAGGACCCCCAAACCTGCCTGCTCTAAGTAGGTTCTGCCGTCCGCCGCATCAAGACAAAGCATATAGACCTTTAGTGGAGAGGAACTTGAACACGATGAGCGTGCAGTACGGGAAAGACGGAGAACATGCTTCCGATCAGGAGCCCAAAGTCACCCCCTCCTGGGTCAAAGGCCACCCCAAGCAGGGCCCGAAGCTGCTCTGGGTCTAAAATGCCTTTCGGCAGGGACCCGTCGCACAGGGTCGGAAACAGACAAGTCCGGGAGGAAAAGAGGAAAATCAAACTCCAAATCGACGCCGCCACGGGCCCTCCCCACATCTCTCACCCAGTCCAGGCCGGTGCAGCGTCTTCACTTCTCTGCTCCCTGTGCCTCTTCTGGCCTCCACGCTGCTTCCTTCCTTCTCCTGTGTCCCCTCCAGCTTCTCATCTCTCCTCAGCTCCCCCACCCCCAGCTCCAGGCAAGGAAACTGGAACCTCCCCCTTCTCCTGGGAGCACCCTGTTATAATTCCCCCTTTCAATTTTTATTCCACCATATCTATGATGGTGGAGATTTCAGGGTGCAGCCTTAGGAGACAATATTTTAGGGTTCCCGTTAGAAGAAAAACAACAGTCAATCTCCATTGTGGCAAACAAAAGACCTTCATTCCTGGAAAATAGTTTATCAGTCCATGTCAAAAGAAAAAAACATTTAGAGGCATGAGCCAAGACAAAACAGCAAATACACCAAAATTACAGGAAAAAGTCTTAAAACTGGTTCAGCTTCTCTGAAAACTAGTTCTCTCCACCTTGGTCGCAATTTTATTCAACAATACAGAAAAATATTGGCAAACTAAATCTTCCCATTGCACCTACTTTTGCATAATGTAAGCAGACAAAATTCCCTATTAAAATTATGCAAAAATAGACTCCGCGATGAATAGTAAAAATTACTACCGCTATGTTTCATACTATGTTGGAATCAAGGGGAGAGAAAATGCAAACTCAAGTTAGCTCTGTTTAAAAATAAAGTTACAGTACTGCAGATCCTGGTCAGTCAAAACAAGAAAATTTTCTTTGAATCAATCCAAAATGCAAAAAAATGACCAGTATTGATACCGAAATTTCAGATTCTTAGGTCTAGTCTCCCAGCAGGAGTGGAACCCAGGCTCAGCCCCGGCCACTACACCGCCACGGGGTGGTCTCATGAAGCCGCAGCAGGAACTTTGCTGGCACTCAGGTGAGCAAGCGAAAGGAGACAAATTTGTTTAGAGAAAGAAAAAGTTTATTAGAGAGAAAAGGAACAGAAATAGAGTGGGATTCCCAGGCTGGGGGAACCCGGCCACGGAGGGGCAAGGAATCTAAAGTGGAGCGGTGTCTCAGGGAATGGAGACCGTCTTTCTTGATTATTCTAAAGCCCCATCTCCCTGTGATTGGTCAGTTCTGGGTGGTCCCACTCACTGCCCTAATGTCTGAGCCCGACACTAAGTCTCTGTGTCCCAGCCCTTATCTTAGCATAATTTTCTTTTATTATCCTTGATCCAGAATGTCCTAGTCCCGGAGTGTTTGATTAGCTCCCTTTGAAATTTGTTGCTCTTTGGATCTTTCCTTATTCCTCTTGTTGACGTTTAGCTCTCCAGGGTTTGCTCTGTCCTTGAAGCTGCCTGATTATCCTAACATGCCCTATGTCTCAGTATTATTTCAAATAAAACTCATTAAAATCAGGTTTATCGCCAAGTTTATATTCAGTTCTTTGTAGGAAACTTTTTACTGTCAAAATTTCCATCAGTTGGAATCAGTTGAGGTCTTTTACTAGAAACAATTTCAGAAACGATTTCTGCGGGCAGCACAGTAATCAAAATGGACAAGGGTGTGGGCTGGGGCACAGCGGGGCTGGACGCCAGCGTGGGGGCGTGACCACGCCTCAGCCTGGCCCCTGGCCGCCGCCGGCCAGCGCGGCCCTTCTCCATGACCCCTGCAGGGCCACTGCCCTGGCGGCCTCTGGCCTCCGTAGTAAAAATCTCGAGAATTCGAAAACTCGAAATGAGCTGAGTATAAACGTTCCAATTAAACACTGAGTCACTGGTAGTTATCAAACGGCCTCCGAGGGTCACGCGGCGCCCGCGGCACCGGCAGGGCTGCCCCTCCCCGGAGGCGCCGGCCCCGCGCCCCCGCGCCCTGCAGCCCTGCGACCCCGCTTTCCAGAGGGGCCCGCGCTCAGCCGCCGGGCTCCCGCGGCCGGGCCGGGGACGCGCCCCGCCGGGCGTCAGGCACCGGGCCCCGGCCCGGCGGGCGGGCTTTTCGGCGCGTCGGGGGCGCCGGCGCGGGCAATGGAAACAGGGCGATGCTGGGACGCGGCCGGGGCCGGGGCCCCGGGAGGTCCCCTTGGCAACCGTTGCCAACGCAGGGACGCCCCGGAAGTAGGCTGCGCGCCTGCGCGGAGCAACCCCGTCTGCGCCTGCGCCCGGGGGCGGCGGGCGGCGCTCGGCATGGGGGAGCCCGAGCCCGAGCCGGAGCAGATCCGTCTGAAGTGTATCCGTAAGGAAGGCTTCTTCACGGTGCCGCCGGAACACAGGGTGCGACGGGGCCCCGTGCCAGCGCCCCCTCGCGGCGGCGGGGCGGGACCAGAACGCGCGGGGCCCTCGGGAGCACCGAGTTTTGCGGCACGGGCGGGAGCGATAGTCCCAGAGTTCCTCGCGGCAGAATCGGGAGTCGGCGGGGAGCGGGACCGGTGCGGAAGGGGCGTGACGCAGGGGGCGTGGCTGGCTCGGGAAGGGCGTGGCGTGGGGGCGTGGCTGGCCAGGGGCAGGGCCTACTGGGGGTGGGGCGAAGGAGCGGGCCGGCGGGGCGGGCGCGCGGTCCTGGGGGTCTCGCTCCTGCCCAACGCGGCGCGCGCCTCCTGCTGCCCTGCCCTTGGCTGGGCCCCGCGGGCTCCCTGCTGCCCGCCGCTGCGGAGCAGGCCTTCCTCGGACACAGCCCGCGCACGTGCGACGGGCTGATCTAGAGGTGTGTTCACCTGTGCAGCAAGGTCGCTAGCACCTGGGAGGGTCGCAGGTGCTCGCCGGCCTGAGGCCCACAGCCCTGCTCGCGGGAGCCGCGCGCGCCCAGGGAGCAAGTGTCGGGGCGCTCGGAGCAAGCCTTGTGGTCAGCCTGGGCAGGCGGAGCAGTGAGGAAGGGGTGCGTGTTTGGCGGCCCCAGCGCAGGCGGAGAGTGCGCGGGGATGCGGACACGGCTCTCCCGGACAGGGGAGCGGCTGGCGTGGGGCGGGAGGTTGGGGCAGGCCGGAGGGCTCTGTCTGCGGGGCTGGCTCCCTAGGGGGTGGAGGGGTCGCGGGGGCCGGTGGGGCCGTCAGGACCCCGGGCTTGCCCGTACATCTTGGGTCCGAGAAGTGGGTGTTCGGCCACCTGCACGCGGGCTGTGCAGGCGTGTGGGGCACCGGCCTCTCGGGTTGGCGGCCCTGGACGCAGCCGCTTTCTCACTGCTGGGTCGGCCCCTCCTCTCACACCCTGGAGCGCAGGTTTCCGCTGGTGCGCCCTCCAGCTGCACCTTGCCGCTCCCCAAGTCCCAGGCAGCCCGTCCTGGACGCGCCGAGTCCCCGCTCAGGGCTCAGCGCTGGAGTGAGTCACGAGTCGCACCTGTCTGCAAGGGGGGCAGGGGTGCAGCCCCCAGTGGGCGGCCGTGGTCACTGGCGGGCTCCCCAGAGAAAGGAGGGCCTGACTTTGGGATGGCACCGCGCAGGGGCCTCCAGCGAGCCTGGCCGTGTCCTCCGCGGCGCTGGCCCAGTCTGGCCGCAGCTCGAGCTCCGCGAGAGCACGTCCCGACCTTCGTGCGCGCTGGGAGCCTCTGGCGCCCTCCCTCCTGGGCTGAGCAGCCGAGCTGTGCTCTGCTCTGTGGGACTCGCCCCACGTGGCCTGTGGCGTCTTCAGATGCCAGCCCCAGTGCTGACCGGGCGCCCCTGGCCCGCGCATGCCCGGCGGCTGCCCTCGGGCTGCGGGCTGCACGTGTGGTGCGTGTGGCGGCCCCGCGGCCCGGCCCTCACGCAGCGCCTCTCGCAGCTGGGGCGGTGCCGGAGCGTGAAGGAGTTTGTGAAGCTGAACCGCATCGGGGAGGGCACCTACGGCATCGTGTGTGAGTGACCGCGGCGCCGGGCCGGGCACAGCGGGGTGGGACGGCCGCGCGGACCCGCTGCCTGTGCAGCCGGCAGGAGCCTGTGCCGGTCCCCGTGCCCCGTCTGCGCGGGCATCGGGCTGAGGAGTGACCAGGGCAGCGGCCAGCAGGGCCAGCTGCTTGGCGCCAGGCTCTCGGGCGTGCAGCGCAGAGTCCCTCTTTCTGGCCGGAGCACCTCCGGGACGCCGGGGGGCAGCGAGCCGGCGCCCCGCCCCTGGCAGGAGCGTGTCTGGGGGCGGGGTGTCCTTGGACGACTGTCCTTTCCAGATCGAGCCCGGGACACCCTGACGGATGAGATCGTCGCCCTGAAGAAGGTGCGGATGGACACAGAGAAGGACGGTGAGCCGCGGCCAGGCCCCAGCGGGGCGCCTGCCTTTCCCGCCCGCACCCCTCTCCCTGCTCCAGGCCCCACTGCCCGGGGCCCCTCGGCCAGCTCTCCTCAGGGCTCCCCAGACCTGCTGTCGGTTCACCCCACTGGCCCCTCCACCCCCGCGCGCCTGCGGCGGGCTGAGGCAGGCAGGCCTGGCCGTGCCTGCGCCCCAGTGTGGCTGGGGCGAGTGTTGGGGTGTCGGCCTGCAGGGGTCCCCATCAGCAGCCTGCGCGAGATTACGCTGCTCCTGCGCCTGCGCCACCCCAACATCGTGGAGCTGAAGGACGTGGTGGTGGGGAACCACCTGGAGAGGTGAGGCGGCGGCCGCGGGCGCGTCCGGCGCGGGCGGGGCCCCAGGAGGTAGCCAGCCTCTTCCTTGCCGCCAGCATCTTCCTGGTAATGGGCTACTGCGAGCAGGATCTGGCCAGCCTCCTGGAGAACATGCCCACGCCCTTCTCGGAGGCCCAGGTGTGTGGGGCGGGCCTCCAGTGCCTTGTTGCCGGCCGCGGGCGCTCCCGCGCTGACCTCCCCTGCCCCGCAGGTGAAGTGCATCGTGCTGCAGGTGCTGCGGGGCCTCCAATACCTGCACCGGAACTTCATCATTCACAGGTGCGGCCACCAGGCTCACCCGGTCTCAGCCGGCTTTCCCTGCGGGGGACGGGGCGGGAGAGGCTGGGGGGGCTGCGGGGGCGGGGCGGGGCTAGGTGGGCAGTGGGGGCCGGGTGGGGACGGGGCCGGGGGCGGGGCGAGGTGGGTGGTGGGGGCGGGGCGGGCTGCATGGTCCTGGCCCTGGGGTGCTGGGCGCAGCCTGGGTGACCGGCAGAGCCCGCCGCCCGCCGTGCTGGTGTGGAAAAGCGGGGCGCGCCCTCTCGCTCGCAGGGACCTGAAGGCGTCCAACCTGCTCCTGACCGACAAGGGCTGCGTGAAGACAGGTGGGGGGCGCGGGGGCGCGGCGGGCCCTGCCATGCCCCGCGGGGCGTGCAGCCCCTCTGCTGTGCGGGGTGCGGCGGGGCTCCCGCCCCCGCATCTCACGCTCCCGCCCCGCCCGCCACAGCGGACTTCGGCCTGGCCCGGGCGTGCGGCGTCCCCGCGAAGCCCATGACGCCGAAGGTGGTCACTCTCTGGTGAGCCTGCGGGCGGCCGGCGCGGGGAGGTGGGTCCGGGGCGGCTTGCTCAGGCAGAGGCCGCGGGAGGGGAGACCCCTGAGGGCGGCGCTCGCTTCCCGGGGCCTTGGGGCGGCTGCAGCCGTGGCTGAGGCAGGGTCCTGGTGCAGGGGCCGCTGCCAGCCGGTGTGCCTGGGGGCGGGCCCCGCGCCGGGCAGCGGCGGGCTGGGGGCTGCAGGGCTGCCCCGGGCGGCGGGAGCAGGGCCGGCCCGACGCGCATCCGTGTGCAGGTACCGGGCCCCTGAGCTGCTACTGGGCACCACCACGCAGACCACCAGCATCGACATGTGGTGAGACCTCTCGGGCCTGGGCAGGGCCTCGCGGGGCGACGTGGGGGGCCCTCCCCGTGGCCTAGAGGCAGCCTGGCGCATCCGCAGGGCCCTGGGCTGCATCCTGGCGGAGCTGCTGGCCCACAAGCCCCTCCTGCCCGGCACGTCGGAGATCCACCAGGTGGACCTGATCGTGCAGCTGCTGGGGACGCCCAGCGAGAACATCTGGCCAGTGAGTGCGGCCCCGCCCCGCCCCTTCCCCTTCCCCTGCCCCGCCCCCTGCCCTGCCCCTTCCCCCGCCCCGCCCCGCCCCTTCCCCAGCCTCTCGAGCTCCCCGCAGGGCTTCTCCGCCCTGCCGCTGGCCGGCCAGTACAGCCTGAGGAAGCAGCCCTACAACAACCTCAAGCACAGGTTCCCGTGGCTCTCGGAGGCTGGCCTGCGCCTGCTCAACTCCCTCTTCATGTACGACCCTGAGAAAAGGTGCGGAGTGGCGGGGGTCGCTGGGCTGGGGGCCGTGCGGGCAGCGCCGGGGCCCTAACACGGCTCTCGCGCAGGGCGACGGCCGGGGACGGCCTGGAGAGCTCCTACTTCAAGGAGAAGCCGCTGCGTGAGTCCCGGGCCCCTCTGGGGCAGCAGTGGGGGGCTCACTGGGCGCGGGGTAGGTGGGGCCAGGTGGCAGCTGTGGCCCCCTCGGCCCAGGCCCAGTGGGGTGCGGGTGGGCTTCATGCTCCTGAGCAGCCCCTCCCCGCAGCCTGCGAGCCGGAGCTCATGCCCACCTTCCCGCACCACCGCAACAAGCGGGCAGCCCCAGCCGCGTCCTCGGGCGCCGAGGCCCAGAGCAAGCGCAGCAGGCCCTGAGCCCGACGTGGCCACCGGGAGGTGGACGCCACCGACGGCGCGCCCACCTCCGCTGGGAAGGACCTGCTGCCTCGGACACGGGCGGTGGCCCCAGGCGGTTCCCGGGAGGGCCGGGCCCGGCTCCCCGCGGCCCCCACCCTGGCCACCCTGCTCCGGGGGCGTTGCCGCCTGGGCCTGGCAGACTCCAGGTCCACCAGGGCGGGCGGGCAGGGCCCCGGGGGCCAGAGCCAGGGGCTGTGCTGGGGGTCTGTGTGCGCCCCGGTGGGAGGGGACGCGGCGCAGAGATAAAGTCGTCGCCACACGTGCAGGTTCTGCATCCTTTAATGGGCCCGAGGGCCTCGTCTGCGCGGGGGCACTCCCTGGAGGGCGGCCAGCCCGGGGCACGCTGTGGTCAGGGAGGCAGGCCTGGAGGGGGCGTGGGCAGGCTGCTCGGCGGGGACGGCGGGGCCTGTCTGCTGCCCCTGCCCTGGCCGGCCCCCAGCTGGCAGAGCCCAGCCCGCTTCCCCGCTGGCCCCAGGGTGTGGCCTGTGGGCCCCAGCTGGCAGAGCCGGGGCGGCTCGGAGCTCTGGCCAGGGCTGGCCCCAGAGTGGGAGCTGCTGTCCCGGCTGGGCCGCCCTACGCTGGGTGCCTCTTCTGTGCTCCGCTCCCCGTCCAGCGGCGAGGCAGACACTGGCCATTTCCGGCCGGCCTGCAGTGCCCGTGAGGGGCAGGCCTGTGGTAGGGCCCCCAACAGCTGGCGGGAGGCAGCGCCTCTCAACCCGCCCCTGCAGGACAGGAGCCCCCGGCTGGCCCTGAGGGTCCTTGGGACAGGCTTGGGTGCCGGGACAAGCCTGAGGCCAGTAGAAGGCGAGCCCCCGCCCGCTCCAGGTGCCCCCTGCCCAGGGCTCTTCCGGGCAGGTGTGCCGGGGCCAGGCCCTGTGGGGGGCCGAGAAGCACCATGGAGCGCCTGGGCCAGCCGCGGCTAGGGTTGGGCCCCCGGCCCCTCGGACAGCAGGGAGCCGGCCTGCGCCCACCGCCGCTGCTGCTGTGGGCTGCGGCCGAGCAGAGCGCGCAGCGCGTGGCTGGGGCGGCAGGCAGCCAGCGCAGCGCAGGGGGCAGCGTGCAGCTGGCGGCACGTGTCGCAGCAGAGGGTGGGCGGGGCGCCGGGGGCCACGCAGCTGTGGCTCTGGTAGCCGGGGAGCTCGTGGGCGGCCCTCGGCGGGGTCCCGTGTGCGCTCGGGCTGGCGCGCTCGGGGCTCCTGGGGGACTGGGGGGTGGCCAGCTCTCGGCGCAGCGAGAGGAAGGAGAACACTTCGGGCTCGGGCTCCAGCTCGTCTTCCAGCGCCCCATAGGGCGGGCTGCTGGCCCTGGGTGACCCCCCGGCCTCGGCCCCTGGGTCCCAGGCTCCGCCGCTGGCACCCCACAGCTTGGCGCTCTGCCCCCACGGCTGCGGCGGGTAGGCTAGTGCGCCGGGGGGCGAGTCTGGGCCAGGCAAGGACGCGCCGTACAGGCTGGCCGCTTCCAAGCCCTCGTCCTCCGGCAGGTCTTGGTACAGGTCCAGCGGGGCCCGGTACACAGCCAGGGGCTCCCGGGGCGGCAGAGGGGGTGGCTCCTTGTCCCCAGCCAGCCGCCGCCGCAGCCAGGCCACGCAGGAGGCCACGTCCGCACTGGCGCGGCGCGCCTGCAGCAGCTCCTCGGCCGGCAGCACGCTGGTGCCCAGCCGCGCCAGCACCTCCCCCAGGATGTCGCACTCCAGCCGCAGAGCGAAGCAGCCCAGGGCCACCTGCACCAGCTGGCCGGCGGGGGGCGGAGTGGCCATCATGAGGCGGTGGTCACCCTGGCGCACGTAGCCCATCTTCTCGAAACTCTGGACGAGCAGGTCCTCCGAGAGCACCCCCTTCAGCACATGCACGTAGCCGCCAGAGAATGTCTGCGGGGGACGCCCGGTCAGCAGCCTTGCCCGCAGCCCGGCCCCGCCCCTGCGCGCTCGGCCCCGCCCACCTCCTCCAGCCCTGCTCGGCTCCGCCCTTGGCCCCACCCAGCCCCGCCCCGCCCCTGCGCTCGGCCCCGCCCATCTCCCCCAGCCCCGCCCATCTCCCCCCAGCCCCGCGACCCCGGGCGGGGCCTGCGTCGGGGGCCACTGCCCTCGCGCAGGTGGCAGCGCAGCCCCGGGGGCAGGCAGCTCCGCTGCGCTCATACGGCGACTGACTTCGCTGGCTGGGGCAGGCCCGGCAGCACAACCGAAAAAAAAGTACTTTCAGCGGGTTCACAAGGCAGAAGAGAAGCCGCCGCGAGGCCTCACTTCACGGCCCCGGACCCCAGGCCTCGCCGGCCTGAGCGCAGTGCGGCTGCCCGCTGGGCGCGCGCCTCCGACGGGCCTCAAGCACCCGCTCAGCCCTGCTTTTCGCAGCGAGTCTTAGCGGCCCTCCCTGTGGCACGCGCGGCCAGGCACTGTCCCGCACGTGCCCCGGAGCCGGGAGGCTCTGGAGTAACGGCCGGGGAGGGGCCTCTGGACCGCGAGGGCGCGCGCGGGCCATGGTGACAGTCGCGGGCCTCTCCTAACTAAACCCGGTATCTCGGGTCCCTGCGGGCGGCCCCCCTCCCCAGGCCGAGCCCTGCCCTGTGCGAGCCCTCCTCGCCCTGGACTGTGGACAGGGCTGTCGTGTCCTGTGTCCACCTCCAGCGCCAGACCCCTGGATGCCTGGCTGGGGCCAGGCTCTGGCCCTCCCCTCTGGATGAATGAAAACCCCAGGGGTTCTCCTGGGGCAGCAGCGGGCTCCAAGCTTATTCCAGAGCTGTTGCCATGGCAACCAGTGGAGGCCCTCGCCCACGTGCCAGTGACATCATCACCTTCCTACCCTTCCAAATTAGCTCAGAGTGCACCAGAGTGCGACAGCCTGCACTCACCTGGGGGCCAGGCCACCCCTCCAGCCCGTCCCCAGCCGGGCCTGCTTCACAGGGGATACTCCCAGCCTAGGTCTCCCGAAAATGGCATCGGCCGACAGGCAGGGGGAGTTAGGGTGGCCCCGAGCCTGGCATCCCACCAGTGAGGCTGCAGATGGGTTTCTGTGGCATTTGGGGGCGGGCATCCTGGCAAGCTTTAAGGGGCGGGTTCTCCCGGGAATCAGCACCCAGGACAGGTAGCCACTGCCCGTGCCGTGCTCAGACTTGTGAGTGCGGGGGTCCGCGCCCTCGAGCTGCCCCCATGCGCCCACGACCCTCGGCGCAGCGTGAGCCCCGCCGGAGGCGCGGCTCGGAGAAAGCCCGAGCTCCCGCGGCGCCTACCTTGATGGTGGCGAACTCCTTCCTCCAGGGCAGCAGGTACAGGTGCACGGCGGCCAGCTCCAGCAACTCGAAGGCGCGGGCCAGGCCGCGCAGCGCGGGCGCCAGGTCGGCGCGGCCCCACAGGCCGTCGGTGAGCAGCGCCAGCGCGTCGTCCTGCAGCGCGCCGTGCAGGTCGAAGTCCTCCACCAGGATCTGCCAGAGCACGGCGCGCAGCGACGGGTCCCCGCACACGCCCGCGCGGCCGCGCCGCAGCTCGCGCTCCAGGCACAGGCGGTAGTCCTCCGACAGCGGGCGGCTGCCCATCCTGCAGCCCGAGCGCCTCCCCGCGGCGTCCGGCCCCCACGCAGCGTCCCCAGTACCCTCCCGGCCGGAGGCCCGCGCGGCCGTCGGTCCCCGCGCCGCCCGCCGCCCGCCGCCCGGCTTGAGCCCTCCTGGCCGCGCGCTTCCGCCCGCACCCGCGCCCCCGCCGGCGCGCGGGGCGGAGCTTCTCAGGGGCGAACGGGGAGGGCCGCGACCAACGCGCGGGGCGGGGCTTCCGCGGGGGCGGGGCCTCGCTGGCCCGGGCGCGCCGCTGCGCGCACCTGGCTGATCCACCTGGCGGCGGCGGCCAGTCCTCCGCAGGACCCGGGCGGACACGCCGGTCCCTGGCGCCCAGGGCACGCGGAGCTCGTGCCGGGGGCGAGGCCTTCCGAGCCGTCCCTCGGAGCGCCGGGCCGCGGGGCGGGGCCGGCCCTCCAGGTGTGCGCCGTCGCGCAGTGGAGACCCAAGTTTAAAGCTGCTTCTCAGGGCGAGGCCCCGCTGTGTCTGCGCGCCCCTCCTGTCTCCTGTGGCTATCGCCCCGCAGCTCTCAAGAACGCCTTGGTGTGTGTGTGGGGGGGTCCTGTGGACACCCTGTCTCCGCCTGTGGTCGCTTCCAGGCAAGGCTGCGGGTCACCAGGTCAGAGCTGGGTCAGTTTCCCGGGGACATTTGGTGCCCCGAGCTGTGGTTCCGCGCTGAGGCTAGCTGGCACCCGCGCCATCGTCCCTGGGCACAGGCACTTGCACCCCTGGTCCGTTCCTGTCCAGGGGGCAGGGCTTGCGTGCTCCTCGGCCGCTGTGTGGAGCGCCGGATCTCCTACTGTTGGCCCGGTGCCAGGGCTTGAGGCCACAGCGGGCACTGTTGGCTGCCCCTCCAGGGCATGTGGCCATTCTTGGCGGGACACTGGCCCTGGGCAGGGCCTCGCCCCTGCCTCCACTCCCAGAACAGACATGAGCCACTCCGGGGCCAGCCCCTCCGCAGAGTCCTGAGCCCTGGCTGGGAACCGACCCTCTGCTGGGAACAGGCAGCTCGGAGAGAGCTTGAGGAGGGCGGGATCTGGGAACGCCTCCGCTGGGTGAAGCTGGTGCTGGCCCAGCGGGGCGGCGCACAGGGGCTCACACCCAGCAGTGGAGACGCCGCGGGTGATGACGGGAGGAGCGGCCACTGCGCCCCTGGCTCGGGCTCGCGCTTCTGCCCAGGTCCTGCCGTCCTCACCATCTTGTGTCTGGTCACCGCAGCCCCAGGAAAACAGCAGAGCTCGCAGCCACGTGACAGTCCCAGCAGCCCCGCACCCACGCAGGCCGTGGACAGATCTCAAGGCCTCCAGCCCCTGCATCGTTGCTGCCCCCTGGAGCCGACAGGCCGTTCGGAAAGCCCCGCCCGTGGGAGGTCAGTGAGCCAAGTGCCTGGCCGGGCATGACAGCCGGGCCACTGCAGGTGTCCATTCTCTGTGGCCGTGGCCTCTCTGGACCTTGGGCTTTGGTCAGGGGCGCTGCTGGTTGGAGGGCGGCGCCTCGCCTGTCCAGCGGCAACTCCCGCCCCTCTGCGCAGGCATCCCTACCCCGCCGGTGTGTGGGTTCCCAGCCCCACCCCGCAGCCCCTCCACGCCCTGGGTCCTCTGCCTCTCTGGCTACTCGCCGCCGGTGGTGTTCTCCTAACTGGCGCGCCTGCCTTTCTGGTTGCCGTACAGGATGTTTGACGTAAGGTGCTCATCTTGTTGACGGAGCAGCCACAGCCCATGCGGACCGAAGGACTCGGCAAAGCTGCCCGGCACACAGCAGGCCGGACGCCAGCCCCCCCTGTGCCCTCCACCGCCCCCGGCCCCTGCGTGGCGCGGGGCGCTGGTGCTGCCGCCAGGTTGGGGTGGGCTGGGATTCAGGTCTGGGGCCAGCAGGGGGGGGGCGAGGGCTCTGCGGCAGGGGGCTGCACGGCGAGGGGGGGGCGCCCAGACAGGTGGCGGGAGCAGGAGGTGCCGGGCAGCTGGCCGAGGGACCCTGCCTGGGCCCTTCGTCAGCCTGCTGGACCGGGCAGCGCCTCGCCGCGGGGTGGGGCAGCGGGGCGGCTCCCCAGCGCGGCTGCAGAGGCGGGGGCACAGCGTGAGAGAGCCGAGGAGGCGCACTGCGCTTGCGCTGGTCTTCCCTGGGGGCCCCTTCTTCCCGGGCCACAGCTGGCCGCCTCCTCCCTCCTCCCAGCGCCACGCAGCCCTGTCCACGGAGCACCTGCGCGCCCCCGCCCCGCAGGAAGGCTCCTGAGGCCCTCTCAGCGCCTGCCAGGGATGGCCCCTGACCCCGGCGCTCCCAGCCCGCCAGGGCCTGCCAAGTGTGTCCTCCGAGGGGCAGGGGCGGGCGTGCAACCTCGGGGGGTGTCCAGCGCAGGTCGGGGGCAGGCTCGGCCCAGAGGTGTACGGGACCGCGAGCGGCCCCCTCCAGCACCACCCACACCCAGCGGTCTCTGGGCTGCACGGCTCTCGCCGGCCGGCAGAGGGGTCTGTGCCGCGGGGCCGCGTCCGCGCAGCGCGGACTGAGTGAGCCGCTTGCAGAGAGACATCTGACTTCTTTATTTCCCGCCCGGTGGCCGCCGCCGCCCTCAGGCTGACGCCGACATGGACAGGGGTGTGGGGAGCGGGAGTAGCAAGGGTGGGCGGGCAGCCGAGCCCGCAGGTTGCCGGGGACAGCTGGCCCCGGCGAGAGTGGTCAGTGCCCAATAAATAAAAGCAGTTTCGTGCCCGCTCGGCCCCGGTCCTGGGGACAGAATGGTGGATTCGCTTCTCGAGTCCAGCAAGAGACGGGCTCAGACGGTGAGGCCTGCCAGGGCCGCGAGGGGGCGGCTGCGTGGGCAGAGCAGGCAGCAGGCGGGGCCGGGGCCGGGCACCCTCAGCTTTTCTACGCTGGCCTCGCGGAGGCCGGATGGGGGAGGTCCCAGGCGGGGCCAGGTCAGCAGCTCCCCGCAGCACCAGATGTGGGGCTAGGGCAGGGACACAGAGCCCCGCTGTGCTGGGGGCTCCGCCCCCGGCGGGTCGCGTCCGGGCCCGCAGCGGCTTGCCCAGGGCCCCGTGGGGAGCAGCTCCACGCAGCTCAAGGCGCTCTGCAGCGAGGTCAGGCAGTAGCCTTCCTCTCCAACCAGGAACCTGCGAGGAGGCAGCACGGGGAGCCTGTCACCGAGGGGGCGCCAGGGGGCCCAGCCCGGGGAGGTGAGGCCGCGAGCGAAGGTCAGGGGGCAGGGGCTGTGGACAGCAGCACGTGGCATGTGGCTCCCAGCCCAGGTGCGCCCGCCCCGCAGTGGCCGCCCCGAGGCCCCACCCCTCATGGATGAACTCCTCCAGGGCTGCGCACTCCGACACCAGCTGGGGAAGGCTGCTTCTCAGCACCACGAAGGACAGGATGGGCAGCAGGTCATCGGCTCCACTGTCGGGCAAATGCCAGGGCCGGTTGGGGGCCAGGGGCTGGTGGGGCTCCCCCCCAGAGCCCCTGCTCGGCCCCCGCAGCAGCGTTGTGCTGGCCGGCTGCCCGCCACGCCGCTGTCGCCCCTCGCGGAGAGGCTGGGTGCCTGCGCGCCTGAGGCGCTTCCAGGACGCGTGGCCCGTTTCACCAGTTCGCGGGCGGCCCCTGACCCTAAGGCACCCCCAAGAGCCCGCTCCTGTCCTCGCGGGCCCCTCCCGCGCAGGACTCACATGGCCGCGGCGCTGGGCTGGGCGCTGGGCTCGGCGGCGGCCCCCTGGGCGCGGTAGTACTCCTCGGCGCAGGCGCAGATGACGCGCAGGGCCCGCACTGCGGACGGAGCGGCGGTGAGGACATGCCCTCCGCAGGGGTCCCCACAAGCCACTTCCCACGCCCCGTCCCCTGGACAGGAGGCCCGCGCCCCGGGCGCGCCCTGTCTGCGCCGGCCATGCCTCCCTCCGGCGCCTGTCTCACCCCGCACGCCCCCTCCCGCGCCCCTCACCGATGCAGCCCAGCTTCTTCTGGGGGCAGCTCTCCAGAACCAGCAGCCCCAGCTCCTGGACCGCGGCGTGGTAGGGGCCGGCGCCAGCCCCCGGGGCCGTGGGGTCGCGGGGCAGCAGCCTGGCGCTGATGCCCAGGGCGGCGGGCGGCGCGTGCCGGCAGAGCTCCATGCTTCTGCTCAGGGCGGCCTCCCGCCCGCGGTGCACGCTCCTGGGCAGACGGAGCCAGCCGCTGCGCAGGGGACTCGGCCAAGCCCAGGGGCAGGAGCCGCGAGGGGGCGTGGGCAAAGCATGGGGAGCCCCACAGGGCAGCCCAGGGACCCGGGAGAAGGGGGGGTGTCGCTCTGTGGCGCGGCTGGGAGGAGCCAGGAAACAGGGTTCAGCCTACAGGGCATGCGGGGGGCCAGGGAGGGCTGTGGGCAGCTGCGCCCTCAGGGACACGGGCCTGGGCCTCCGAGGCCCACCAGGCCTGCGCAGGATACCTGTACAGCGCCAGAAGCAGGGGCCAGAGCGGGGAGAAGAAGGGCTCCTCGATGCCGGCCAGGCAGCGGTCCTTGGAGGCCGCCGTGTTCAGCCCGTCGAAGGCCAGGAGCGTCAGCGAGAGCAGCCTGTCTGCCGGGCCACAGCCGAGTCCAGCGGTGCCAGGGGCAGCCCCCTGGACCCCACTGGCAGGCCCCAAGTCACCCGGCAGCCTGGGGTGCTCCCCCACAAGGCTCCCCATGGGGGCACAGTGCAGGGGCGCCTCCCTCTGCCCCCCTCACTGGGCCTGGGGCCTGGGTCGGAGCGGGGGGCTGGGCCCAGCGGCCTCCCGCGTTTCCCCAGAGATAAGGGGACAGGTGTGGGGGCGCGGGGGAGGCCTCTCTGCCCCCAGCTGCAGGAACCTGGAGAGCTTTAGTCACACTGAGGACAGGAGAGCCCCGGCAGGGGTGGGCAGTGCCCCACGGAGCTGTGGGCCCGGGAGAGGCCCCGGGAGACCCTCGGGGACCTGGCTGGCCCCTGCCGCCCTGCGCCGCCTGAGGTGGCCCACCCACTGTTTCCAGAACGGAAAGCAAAGGGGTGGGCCCAAGGGCCGCGCCCGCTGCCCGCCGACAGCACAGCCGGGGCCAGTCTCGCGGCTCTGGCACACAGGGACCTCGCCCGCCGAAAAGGCTGGGGGCAGCAGCCGTGTGCTGGAATCCAGGCGGCCGTGGGCTGCTGCCAGCTGCCGCCTGAAGCCAGGAGCAGGGTCGCCGCGGCCCAGGGCCGGCCGGCTGTCGGCTGGGAGCTCCCAGTCTGGGGCAGCTTCCGGCCACCCCTGCCAGGCCAGAGGCCGAGCCGGGCCTCACCGATGGCGTTGTGGATGTCCCTCACGGCGCTCTTCAGCTGCCCCAGCAGCGGCTCCCGCGTCGCCCCTGGGGTCTGGGGCTCGGGGTGCCCCTCAGGCCCCCGGCCCCACCGGTCAGAAGCAGCCAAGAACTGCTCCAGGTCTTCGAAGGAGTGGTCTTTGGCCGGGGGCCTGGGCGAGGGGTCGGCGGGCTGGAGTGGGCTGGCTGGGGGGCTGGCCAAAGGCCCCCCAGGGGGCTGCGGGCCCGGGGTGGGCTCGGGAGGGGAGAGCATACAGTAGAGGCTCTGGGAGGGCCGCAGCCTTCGGCTCCCGGGGGCCAGCAGCCCGGCGGTGTCCGGGGGCAGGGAGCAGCTGCCGGGGGCCGAGGCAGGCGGGGCGCTGCTGCTCACCAGGGGGTACAGCGCCCGGTACACGGCGCACTGGAGCCGCCGCAGGAGCTGAGCGATCGGGTGGTCGGGCACGCTGCGGACACAGGCACCGGCTGGCGGGCAGGGCCGGCCCCGGGGCCTGGGCCTCTGGCCAGGGCTGACAAGGCCCCCTCGCCTGCGGGGTCTGCCCGGACCGGCCCCTGAGCACTGTCACCCCTCCGGGGCAGTCTGGCCACGTCTCACCCGCCCGAGCCCAGCGGAGGCCATCAGAGGGCCAGGCCCAGTGTGCCGCCCCAGGCCTGCTTCCCGCCCTGCCCTTCCCGCCCTCCCGGAGAGCTGGGCACCTGAGCAGGTGGGAGACCAGGCTGGTCACCAGCGACAGGTCCCCTGGGCTCCTCTTGAGTTTGGCCTTCCAGGTCTTCGGCCAGTCCTGCAGGACACGAGTCTTTGCCAGGGGCACAGCAGAGCCCCATGGGGGACCCCCCAGGAGGCCAGCGCCTCACCCCGCCGCCCTTCCCGGCCCTTAGCGGAAACCCGCCTGGGAGCCTGCAGGCCCAGCCCACAGCACGTTTCCCGGGCGCGCCCCCCGCGAGGACTCACGTGGTCCTGCTCGTACTCGAGGATGGCTGCGTACAGCGCGCGCTGCTCCCGCTCCTCCGGGGTCAGGGCCACCTGGCTGCAGAACCTCCTGGGGTGCAAGGACGACCCGGGCACTCAGGGCTGGCTGAGTGTCCCCCCAGCGACCCAGCACCCCACAGACGTCGGGGGGGAGGGGGGATGGGCGGGGACCCACCTGTTGGCGGCCTCCTGGAGCCGCAGCCGGCGCTCCTCCATCTTCCGCTGCAGCTGGGGCGGCAGAGTCAAGGCGGGTTCCACTGCTCCACTGCCCTGGGCGGGCCCCAAGGGGCGGGACCCCACCTGAAGGCTGGAGTGGGGTGGGGGCCGGGAGTGGGGTGGGGGCCGCCGTGCATAGGCCTAAGGGAGGTGGGGCGCTGGACAGGACCCACAGCAGAGCCGAAGGAAGGATACTGTCTCCTCCCGGGCCTTAGCGATCACCAGGTTCTCCATCATCTGCCGCTGCAGGGACAGAGTCTAGGGCGGGAGGGAGGGAATAAGGCCCGGCCTTGTGGGCTCCTCCCTGCTGAGCCCACCCTCGCTGCACTAGCCCGGCTCCTCCTCGGGCCGCTGACCAGGGATGTCTTCTGCATGGCCTGGCTGGGGTCCAGACGTGCCACCCGGGCCTCATAGGCAGCCTTCAGCTTCTGGTTCTGCATGGAGGCCTCCTCCAGGGGCGTCAGCTCCCTGGAACCAGGGGACAAACTGCTGTTCAGGTCCCAGGAAGCCCAGGACTGCTGGGGTGACCTGAGGGCCTCCTTGACCCCTGGAGTCCAAAGGTGAGGTGGTGAGGTTGGGGGCAGGATTGTAAAGGAGGGAAGATCTGGGCGTGGTGGGCTGGGCAGCGCTGCCCGGCTGAAGCCTGGACCTGATGTGGCTGGACTTCTGGCCTTTATGCAAAATTGGTTATACCTGTGTGACAATGTGAGACTTTCTAAAGGCTACATTGAACTAAACAGCTTCCTTCCAACCCACGAAATGGCAGAACTCATGCCATGACAGCCTCACGGGGCGGGGGTGGGGGGCGGTTAGGGAGCTGTCCTCACAGGAGACTGAGCAGGGAAGCCCCGCACCATGGCTGCAACACAGAGGGGAGGGGCGGGGGGGCACTTCTGGCATGTGTCTGGGTGGCTTCCATCAGCTCTAGAAAACCATCTACCGGGCCTCCCCGGGGGCGCAGCGATTGGGCGCTGCGCTGTGGAGCTGTCGGCAGCGGCGACGCGAGTTCGACGCCTGGCCAGGGAGATTCCCACATGGCGCAGCAGACCTCTCCTGTCTCGCCCGCTGCTCCCCTCAGCAGTGTATTTCTGATCTGCCTGTTCTGCTCCCCGCTCTGTCTGTGGTGAACCCTCTTGCTGCCCCACGGCTCTGGCCCGTACCCCAGCTTGTATGTATAAATAAAAAATAAGTCTTTAAAAAAAAAAAAAACCATCTACCACCTTCTCTTCTAGCAGTGCCTCTATCACAGCTGTCTCCTCTGCAGAATTTTAATAATCTCGTTAAACTTCCTTTTTTCTTTTTAAATATTTATTTATTCATTTATAGAAGAACTAGGGTGTAGGCCAAGGTGTGGGGGATGAGAGGACTCGTCAGAGACAGAGTTGTGGGCAGAACACGTAGATCTACTGAAACACACTACTGAGGGGGCAGCAGGGACACAGGAGGGTCTGCCGCATCCTGTGGGTCAGCTTCCTGGCTGGGGATGGAACTCAGACAACAGCGGTGATAGCACTGAGACTTAACCCTTAGGCCACTCATTAACTTCTTATTCTGTTCCAAGTTCCTCTTTTTCCTGTCCTATAAGTCATTCTGTGTATTCTTGAAAGTTTTATCTAATTGACTAATTCTCTTTTCAGCTGTATCTATTCTGTTATGAGCATGGCAATTTGTTTTTATGTGCATTATGAATTTCTACTGCAAGATGTTATTCTTTTAAGTTCATTTAAAAGTAGTTTTATTATGGTTTTCATTTTATTTCTATTTGGTTGTCAGTTGTATGGTTTACTTTTACCTGCAAATATTCTGAAACTTGCTTACACTTTTTCTAAATATAGAAAACACGACTATTTTAGAGAGTGTCTGACAACTATTCGAGCTACTGTTCCCTCACAATTGTTTCTTTTTCTTTCTCTTTCGCTCGGCTCTGTTGGACTGTGTGCCACAGATTTTATGAAAGCTGAAGGTGCTCTTTTCCAAAGAGGACTTGCATTTCTTTCTGCCAGGCGCTAAGGCATTTACATCCCGGAACCTGTTTTAACTATTTACTGTGGTTACTTCACTTGGTTCTAAACCCAGGTATTGTGTCTTGTCTTACTTCTTAGAGCTTTGTGACTCCACCACCTGAAGCTTCTGGAAGATTTCGGGCGGCAGGAAGGGAGAGAGCTTCCCCCCTTCATCTGAATACACACGGCGGTGTCGGCTGGTAGCTGTGGGGACAGGGGTTGCTGCGGGCATGGCTGGCTTCAGGTGTGCTTTCCCTGCAAAACATGCATAGCGGAGTCAGCACTGACCCCTGTTGCAGCGAGCAGACGCAGACTCTCGCGGGGGGT
Organism: Scalopus aquaticus; assembly: GCA_004024925.1. Classification (NCBI taxonomy): domain Eukaryota; kingdom Metazoa; phylum Chordata; class Mammalia; order Eulipotyphla; family Talpidae; genus Scalopus; species Scalopus aquaticus. The sequence goes on from PVIJ01008854.1 coordinate 54,546, forward strand.
GCTGCAGGGACTTCCTGCTGGGAAACAGGGCGCAGGCCCCCCACAGCAGCCTACCAAGCTTGGCGGCTGTGGACTGGGCCCTCTCCAGACACTGCTCCGCCAGCTTCAGCATCTTCCAGGTGTCGGGGGGCACGGCCTCCCCAGGTTCTGGGGAGCAAGGGACAAGAAGGCTGGTCACTATCACTGCTCACACCAGCTAGCCTCTTGCCAAGATAAAAGCAAGGAAGTGAGATGTCAGCGAGCCCACCTTCTCGCCCAGCCCTCTGCCCGGTCACCTGCTGGCCCTGTGTGGGCCCTGCCATCGCCAGCCCAGCATCTGTCTCGTCACCTCATCTTGACCACCAGGGCCCACTCTTCCTCAGAGGGCTCACTCTCACCTGCAGCCCCCGGCCCCTCCCTGAGGTGGGCAGGGCAGCCAACATGGCCAGAGAGCAGACACAGCTCCATGCCCCCTCTGCCCGCTGCCTCCCAGGCTTTCTGTTGTGTTCACTGTCAGCAGTCCGTGCTGGAGGAGCTGCTCCCCGCTCCCTTGTCCTGTGTCACCAGCAACAGCCGTGCCTGGGTCCCTCAGCCTGGAACCCACGAAGCACATCGCTCTTCACACATAGCAACTGTGGGCAGCCGCGGCCGCAGTGAGGCTGAGAGCTTTACCTCTGGTGATTTCCGCTTCTTCCAGCAGCACCTGGGAGATGTAGTGGATGCTCCTCAGGTATTCGGTATATGCCTCCTGTGCCGGGGGAAAGAAATGGCAGAGGCCGGTCAGTGCAGGCAGGTGACCCCCCATCCTAATGGGAAACGGCAGGTGGGCTGGTCGGCGAGTCACCAGTCCAGGTCTGACCAGGGACACCGGGCCTGCAGGAAAAGTAGCCCTGCGGGCCTCCACCTCTCCCCTCATTGCCTCCCCTTCAGTGGCCGGGGAGCAGTCTTGGCAGTCGCCCTCGTCTATCCCACGTTTCTTTCCTGTGCAGCTCAAGGGCCATTTATTCACTGCTGTTAAGAAAACGTTTCCTCGGAGGTGCCCGAGGAGCGATGCTTAGATCTCAGACTCCCCGGCAAGCCGGTCTAGAAAGCAGGGGGGTCGCCAGACGCCGAGGCGCGCCGCCGGGCCGGGCTCACTCGCTAGCTCGGGGCGCGGGGCCGCGCAGGGTCTCGCTTTTGTCGCCCGTGCGCAGCGCCCACCCTGAGCCTGCGCCGCACGGAGGGGCCCTGCGCCGGCGGCCGCGGGGCGCGGGCGCGGCTGGGGACCCCAGCCCGCGGGGCAGCCGGCGGCGCGCGCGGAGAGGGCGGCGGGCGGGAGCTGTCCGCGGTGGCGACTGGGCCCCGCGCCCGCCGCGTCGCCCGCACGGCCCCGCCGTCCGCCCGCGCCTCACCCGCGGCCGGTTGCCGGCGTCCAGCTCGATGGCCCCGTTGGCCAGCTTCATGGCGCACTGCAGCGGCCTCGCGGCGCCGTCCCCGGCCGCAGCGGCCATGGCGCCCGGCGGGGAGGCGGCGGCGGCAGGGGCGGGGCGCGCGGCCCGAGCCGGAACGCGCGGTGCGGGCGCGGGGGGCGCCCGAGCCGCGGACCGCCGGAAGGAGCGGGACCGAGCGAGACGCACTTCCGGCGGCCCCGCCTCGCGGCGCGGAGCGCGGCTCGGGACGGCGGGCAGAGGTGGGCGGCGGACCCTGCCGGCGCCTCCTCACGCACTGGCCGCGAGCGCGTAAGTGCGACCCCCGGGCCCCTCTCCCCGGCAGGGCCCGGCCCCGCCCGCGCGCCCTCCCGGCCCCCGCCCGCTCCCTCCGCCGCCCCGCCCCTCGCCCCTCCGTCACCCCGGCCCGCCCCACCCCTCCGTCCCGCCTTCCCCTCGCCGCCCCGCCCCTCGCTCCCTTCGCCCCGCCCCTCGTCTACGTCACTCCGCCCGCCCCTCCTCGGTGCCCCGGAGCGGAGCCGAGCGGCGCGGGCGCGGGGAAACCCGGAAGGCCGAGTGGGGAGCCGAGCCGAGCCGAGTAGGACGGGCCGAGCGGGGCCGGGCCGGGCCGGGCCGGGCCGAGCCGAGCGGGGTCGGAGCGCGGCGCCATGAAGCGGGACCGCCTCGGCCGCTTCCTGTCGCCCGGGGCGGCGGGGCGGCGCGGGGGCGCGGGCGGCGGCCGGACCCGGGTCTGCCCGGGGCGCGGCATCGGGCCGCGCGAGGACGGGGCGGCGGCCCTGGCGGCGGCGCGGCGGGGCTGGGGCGCGGCGCGGGCCTGCGGGGCCGCGGGCGCGGACGGCGCGGACGGGCCAGGTGGGTCGCGGGCGGCGTGGAGCGTCTCCGCGCGTCGGGGAGGGTTGGCGCGGGCCGGGCCGCGGTGCGCACAGGGGGGCGTGCTTGGGGCGCAGGGCGCGTCCGCGAGCGGTCGGGAGACGGCCCCGCGCCGGGCGCGGCGTCAGGGACCTTCGCCCGGCCCGCGCGCCCGGCCCCTGCGCCCCGCGGCTGCGGGCGGGCTCGCTAGGGCCCCGGTGGCGGCGGGGCGAGCGTCTCCGGATGCGCCCCTCCCGGGGCAGGCGCCGCCCGGTCCGCGTGTGGTTGCGGACGGCGGGACCCCCTGCCCGTCGCCAAGCGGTTCTGCGCCGCTGCCCCGGAACAGCTCGGGGCTGCCTCCGCCCCCGGTAGGAGGGCCGCACGCGCCGCCGCCTCCTAGAGCAGCCGTCGGTGCGCTGCAGCCTCGCGGCTGCGAAGCACGCCCATGCCCTGCTCCCGCGGCGGAGTGCGGCCCCGCCGACGGCCGCGCCCCAGGATTGCTCCGGGCGCCCAGGCCCCCTCGTTTGCACCTGGAGAACGCGCCGCTGGCGCTTCTCTCTTCCTCTCGAGGCTCCGCTTGGGGGAGAGGCCAGTCTTGGCCGTGAACTCTGCCGTGTTGCCCGCGAACCTCGTCAGCCGGGCCCTGCTCTCCCAGACCAGTCCGCGGCTCGCACAGTGGGGCCCCCTCGGCGTGTGCTCCAGAGCAGGCCCAGGGGCTCGCCTTTCTCCCGTGGTTGTCTGTCTCCCCGGCGGTGGTCAGGGGCATGGCTGCACGGGGCCTGCTGTCCGTGGCCTCTCCCCACAGCGGCATCTGTGGTCCCGGCGGTCCGGACTGTCCTCTCGGTCACTCCCACAGGTGCAAGGGCGTGACGTCACGCTTTGTTTTTCCATCTGCAGCGTGTCCGCCCTTGGCAGGGAAATCCTAGGAGGCCGTTTGTGTACATCTCCCCGCTGGACAGGCGCGTCCGAAGTTCCACTAGACACAGGCTCACGAGCCCAGCGGGTAGAGACCCGGCGTCTCCGAGTGGCTTTGTGGCGCCCGAGTCTCCCAGCCGGCTTCTGGCTGAGCGGCCGGCCTGCTGCGACGCTTCAGGTCGTGACGTCACGTCTGGGTAGCGCCGTCGTCACAGACGCACAAGGATCTGCCTAAAACCGAACTACAATGTTTAAGATAAAAAGTTGACTCAGGAGTTCGGGTACTCTGCTAGGCCGAGTAGCGCTTTCCTCAGTGACTCCGGATGTGTCACATTTACTTAGCTTTGTAAGCGCAGGGAAACGGGAACGGGAAGGTAAAATGTATTTAAAAAGCTATGGCTTTTCTTTTTCGGTGCCTTGAACACAGACGTGTTTTTCCCGCCAGCCCCTTTGCCGCGCTCACGTTCCCACCCTCAGAAACGCCGCTCCGCGTGTTGGGTCTGCTGCGAGCACTCGGCTGCGTCAGGTCGTCTGGCACCTGAATTTCCGGCATCACTCTTGGCGCTCTGATCGGCTTCCCGCCTGCCTCCCTGGGACCACCCTGAGGGGGACGGCGGCGTCCGGTCTCCAGCCGGAGAGCGTCCCAGCTGCGTGGTCGCCACGAGGCCCCGGCCTCTGCCCCGGCTCTTGGCTTGCTCCGTGTGGACCGTCGAGCGAGTTCCGTTGACAGCGGAGCTCTTTCTGGGTGGGTGGGGGTCGCCCGTCTGAGAAAGGATTCGGCAGACTCCCACTTGCCAGCACCGGGTAGGCTCGAGAACGGAAAGAAGGCGAGAGACCCCTGCGTGGACAGGGCTGTCCCGCAGGGCCGGAGCCGCGGCCCAGGAGGCCCCGCGACAGCTACCCAGACCGGGGTGGCTGCGTGTTCGCCCTTCCGCACTAAACCCAGCTTTCGCACGTCACATCGGGGCCACCAGTTTACACCCCGCTGGCAGCTTGCAGTCCCTCCGGGTGCCGCCTGCCGGTGTGAGGTGACAGCTCTCCTGGCGCGCCCTGTGCCCGGTTCTGCTCTCACACGCTCTTCTGTTCCTCCCGTGGTTTCGGCCGCGCTGTTGAGTTTGCTCTCAGTGCGATATTAGGGTGTTGGGGTTTTTATTGCGTGTAAACCTGGGCCTGTGCTGCAGTTGTCTGCCCGCCCCAGTCTGCTCTTGCCACGCCCCACGGTTCTGGCCGCTGGTGTCCTCGTTTCTCTTCGTCTTGCGCTTTTAAACTTCCGGTTTACTTTCTCCTCCAATCCAGTAGCTGTTCTGTGTTGCTTAGTCTCCCATTGTTTAAGTTTTTCCTAGTTCTTTTTAAGAACTTAACCTTTAGCTTACGGCGTGTGGTCGGAGAGCCTAAAGCTCGGCGTGGCTCCAGTCTCCGTAGTTCTGTAGGCAGTTGACTGTGTCCCCACAGAGGAGTTTCTTTTGAGAATATTCCAGTGCACTTAAAAAAACAACCACTTATTCCAGCTTTTCAGAGTCTCTTTTCCTTTGGTGGTAAAAATGGACTTCTTGTAAGTGACAGAAGGTTGGACTTTGTTTTAAATACCTTCTGCCACTCTGCCTCTCACTTGATGGCGTCAGCCATTCATTCCCTTCAGGTTATTATCGAAGTGCAGGTGCTCACCGCTCTCTTGTGATTTAGCTTTTTTTTCTCTTTCTGACGCCTTTCATGTTTGTTTTTTGTCGGGGGGGGGGTGGGTTCTATTTCTGTTATTTTGCGTGAATGTCGTATCTGACCATCCGCACTGCGGCCCCTTACGTGGTTTGGTCTCAGACGTGGGTGGGGCGGCCGCGTCCCACCCCTCACCCGCCCGTGGGGCCTGAGCACCCGATGCTTCCGGGACTCTGCCCCCACTCCGCGTCCGTCCCTTGGGTGCTTCCTTCGTGTCTGATGTGGCGTTGAGACGATGCAGACATCACTGCTCTCTCGGCTCCTCACCCTCTGTCCTGACTGACGGCTCAGCAGTTCCGGGGGGGCCTTCTCTGCGCCCTCCTGCCGTCCCTCTTTCCTGCACCATTTCCATGGAGAAGCCCTTGGCGGTCAAAGGGGTTTCCTGGGCCTCCCCGGTGGCGCAGCAGTTAGGCCCTGCGCTGTGGAGCTGTCGGCGGTGGCAGCGTGAGTTCGAAGCCCGGCCGGGGAGATTCCCACATGGTGTGGCAGACCTCTCCTGCCTCCTTGCTGCTCCCCTCAGCAGTGTGTTTCCGTCGATCCACCTGTTCTGCTCCCCACTCTGTCTCTGGTGAACCCTCTTGCCGCCCCACGCCTCTGGCCTGTGCCCCAGCTTGTATGCATCAATAAATAAATATTTTTTAAAAACAAAACAGAAGTGACACCATCTGGTATTTCTCTCTCTGGTTTATCTCGCTGGGCATCGTCCTGTTCAGCTCCATCCATGTTGCTGCAAATGGCATGCGTTTGTCTTTTTTGATTGCTGAGTAGTATCCCATGATGTCACAATACCACATTTCCTTTTTTTCACTTAGAAGATCTGGGGTGCAGGCCAGAGTTGGGGGGTGCGAGGAATCCCCAGAGACAGAGTGGGGAGCAGAACAGGCGGATCGACTGAAACCCACTGCTGAGGGGGCAGCGGGAGACAGGAGGGTCTGTGCACCCTGGGGGTCGGCTTCCTGGCTGGGGATGGGACTCGGGCCGCAGCAGTGACAGCTGAGACTTCGCCCCGAGTCCCCAGGGAGGCCCCGTCCCACACCTTCGTGACCCGCTCATCCATTTTTGGGCACTGAGGCTGTTTGTATATCGCGGCTTCGGTAAACAGCGCCGCTGTAGGCGTAGGAGCGCAAGCTTCCTTTCACATGCGTGCTTTTCTGTTTTGTTATTTCTGTAGATGCCTGGTAGTGGAATTGCTTCGTCTCACGGCAGGCGGACCCTTTTCAGTGCGGCTTCGGCGGGGGCTGGGCTGTCTGCCGCCCCCGCGGCGGGGCAAGGAGTCTCCTGCCCACCACCACCCGCGTGGCTTCTGCGGGCTGAGACGGCCATTCTCGCAGGTGCGGGGCGCGTGGGGACTCGCCCTGCGGTCCTCTGCTGCGTCCGCCCGCGTCCTCGGGTGCCTGCCCGGGCCCCCGCCCAGTCTCTGACTAGGTGGTTTTCTTCTGTGCAGCTGCAGAAGCTCCCTGCAGGCCTTTGGCCTTTGGCCTCCCTCGTCGGAGGGCTGGTGCCGGCACATCCGCCTGAGGCGGGGCCGGGTCTCCCAGCCGCTGGCCGCGCAGAGGCGCTCAGCGCGGTCCCACTCGTTCTCTCTCCTTTCCCTCGCGCCGTCTCTGCCGCGCGAGCCCCGCGGGCGGCCGTGTTCTCCTCCGTGTGCTGTGGCTTCAGCGTCCTGGCCAGCGTGTGCGTGTGGTTGGCGAGGGCGGAGGGCGTCCTCCCAGTGGCGGCCGGGTTTTCCGCCCCGGCCTGAGCAGCTGTCCGGCGCTGTGGCCGTCTGCAGAGACGGGGCTGCCTGGCTCTGGACGGTCGTGAGCGTCGTCACAGGCCTGGACGTCCTTCCACTTGGATCTTCTCGGCTCCGGCGGCCCCGGGCGCGGCCTGTCCCCGCTGCGGGCCTTTCCCGCCTGCTCCTCAGTGTCGGCCGCTCACTCCCGCAAGGTCCAGACGGGCTCGTGCGGCTCAGCCTCCGGCATCTGTGGGTCCTGCCGCCTCCATGGGGGCCGTCGGGGGTCACGGTGCTCTCGGCCAAGGCAGGGTGCGGCTCTGGGGGCAGAGGGTCTGTTGGGCCCACGTCTCCTTGGTTTCGAGGCCTGTCCCCGCTGTTTTCCTGCCGGCTGCTCCGTCCGTCCGTGAACGCGACCTGGACGCCCCGGCCCGGCACTGGCCCCAGGCCCTGCTTCCAGAGGCGGCAGTGCCCGTGGCGCCTGGCGCTGCGGCGCGGGTTGGGGGCGCTGGCGTCCGCCGTGTGGCCCCCGCAGCCCTGGCCTCCCCCGTCTCGCCTGACGCAGGTGTGGGCCGCCGGCCGCAGGGTCGACCCCCAACGTCTGTCTGTCCACCCTGGGATGGAGGCGCGTCCCGGGGGCATGGAAGGCCGGGCTCCGCGGGGTCGCTGGTGTGGCCCTCAGCGCCCCCGTTGCTCTGCGCCTCTTTGTCCCCTTCAGTTCTTTGTCTGGTTCCTCTGCTTGGTTCGCAAACTAAAGCTCCCCTCGCATTTCTCGGGGGTTCTAGTGGCTGCAAACTCCTGAAGCCTGTTTGTCTGAGGCGCCCTCTGTCTCTCTGCCCCCCGGGGTGCTCCAGACCGGGGTCCCCTACAGGTTTTCCTGAGACCCTTATGTTTCCTCCCCTCAGAGTCGGAGCCTCTCTGTGCTCCTTCGTTTTATTTCATTGCTCTTTTTCCGTCTTGAGTTCACCGCTTCCCCCTTCCACTTGCTCTGTTCGCTTCGTGGTTTTCTCTGGAATTTTCCCTCTCCAGCGACTGTGCCACGTCCTGCGGTTCCTTTTCCCGTGTAGAGCTCCGGGCTCTGCCCGCTGCCCGCTGCCCAGCCGCTCCCCTGCGGCGCGGGTGTCCTTGCGTGTCTCTGACCTGCTTGTCTGTGTTTTCACCGCACTGCCGCCTGCTTGGACTGTTTCGTGGTGGCGGCTCCGAGTCTGCACCTGCTCCGGAGGGCGCTGTTGCGTGTCCCATCGTCGGCGCGGGGTCTGCTCTCGGGGTCCCCACAGAGCCTGTGCCCATCCGCCCCTCGCGCCTGCGCCAGTCGCCACCCGTCCCGCTGTGGCCCCGTTGGGTGTTGGTGGGTGGTGGCCGCCGGGGCCTCAGCCAGGTGTGGGGCGCCTGCTCTGGCGGGGACGGCGGCGGCTGGCGGCCCCCCCTGCGCAGCCCCCTCGTCTCCGTCCCGTCTCTGTCTGGGTGGAGGCCCCGAGGCGCAGCTGCTGCGAGCTGGCCGCGCTGTCCTCCGGGTCTGCGGGCCGGGCCCGTCACCGGACGGACGTGCCGTCCACCCCTGGCCCAGTCGTCCTCGCGGCCGACGGCCGTCTGGCAGGCGGGGCCTCCGGGGCCTCCGAGTCAGACCCGAGACACCTCGAGGCCGTGCCGGGCCGTGTCCCCGGCAGCCAAGGCCCCCGGGTGGGTCCTGCGCGACGTGGTCATCGTCCAGCTCACCTTGACCCAGCTGTCCCCCGCCCCGGCTCCGCCGGCCGGCGCTCCCCTGCGCGCCCTGGCCTGGCCGCCGGCCCCCGGCCGGTGTGCTGGGCTCACTCTGGACCTGCCGTTGGGCCCGCGGCCTCCGTCGTTTCCGCAGCCCCGCGCCCGCCTGGCATGGCCCGAGCCGTGGGGACGCGGCTGCCCCGGTCGTCGCGGTGACGCCTCTGCGGGTCCTCGGGCTTGTGTCCACCGGGCGCTGGCCTGTGGCCTCCTCCCGCGTCCCCTCTGGATTTGGCCTCTGGTCACGCCGGCCGTGCTGGGCCTGCAGCTCTGAGGAGGGTTTTCCAGGCCGCAGCCCCAGGGCTGTGGGCTCGCTCGGAGCCGGGGCCGCCCACGCCCGCCCCTGACCGCCTCTCTGCCGCGCAGGACCCGGCCAGGCCCTGGCCATGGGGCATTGCCGCCTGTGCCACGGGAAGTTCTCCTCGCGCAGCCTCCGCGACATCTCCGGCCGGCCGGGGGACAGCGCTGAGAGGCCGCCCCCGGGGGCCCGGGTCTTCGTCAGGGACTTCCAGTGCCTGCTGGGGGTGGCTGTGCGCCAGGACCCCGCGCTGTCGAGGTTTGTCTGCAAGAGCTGCCACGCCCAGTTCTACCAGTGCCACGGCCTCCTCCAGGCCTTCCTGCAGCGGGTCAACGCCGCGCCCGCCGGCCCCCGGAAGCCCTGCGCACAGTAGGTGTCTCTGCCCACCCCGCCCGCCCCACCCCGCCCGGCCCCCCGTGACCTCTGATCTCTGCTGCAGGGCTGCGGCGTCGCCCCTGGCGGGCGTGGAGGAGGGAGCGCGTCTGGGTGAGTGCCCCTGGGGCACGGGCTCCGGGCCGCGGGCGGGCGGGCGGGTGCTGACCAGCCTGGCCGGCTCTCTGCTCCCCAGTGGACCTGACCAGCCCGAGCGCCCAGGGCCTGCGCGGCTTGGTGGGCTGGGTGCACGGGCACGCGGCCAGCTGCGGGGCGCTGCCCAGCCTCCAGCGCACGCTGTCCTCCGAGTGCCGTGGTGTCGTCCAGGCCGTGTGGGGCTGCGACCGGGGACACGACTACACCATGGACGCCGCGGCCGGCTGTGGGGCCGGCCAGTGGGCGTGGGACAAGGAGGCCCCACCCCAGGCCCAGCGTCGGGGGTCCCCCCCCTCGGGGGCCGCCCCTCAGGCCTGCCAGGGCAGAGCAGCTGTGGCCGGGCCTGAGGCTGAGATGCGGCCCAGCACGCACCCGGCGCCGCCACCGCCGCCTTCGGACAGCAGCCCTGTGGGGCCCGGGCCCGGTCCCCCGCCTCAGCCCAGCCACCCCCCAAGGGGGGCCCCAGGTAGGAGGCTCCTCTGGCCTTGGAGAGTGGGCCCCGCCCTGGGCCAGGCCAGACCCCTGGGGAGCTGCCCGGTTCTGGGGGGGGCGGGCCCCGCGCCTCCAGGTGGCCTCCAAGGGCAGGGGGCCCTGGAGGGGGGGTGGCCGAGCCTCGGGTACGTCCTGGTGACGCCCGGGAGCCGTGCTGGGCCCCTTGCTGGGCCCCTTGCTGGGCCGGCACAGCCGTGGACGAGGCAGCTGTGGCCTCACGCGGCCTGGGGTTTGGGGGCTGGGCTGCCCGGGCCGTGTGGGCAGCGTGGCCGGGGGGCTGGGGCTGCGCCGGGCCGCCGTGGAGGGCACCACAGTGATGGGCTCCTCTCTGCTCCTCAGGGCGATGGGGGGAGAAGCAGGTCCCGTCGCCAGCCTCGGATGATCGGGTAAAAGACGAGTTCAGTGACCTTTCTGAGGGGTGAGAGAAGAGGGGGTTTGAACAGCCTAAACTTTCTCCTCGGAAGCCAGACTCCGCCGGCCGGGTCGCTCCCCGGTCGGCGGGTGCCCCGGAACCCCCGACGAGGTCCCCCAGCCGCCGCAGCTCCAAGGGCGCAGGGTGGGCGCGGTGGCCGTCCTGCCGCTGTGCGCTCGGCCCCGGGGGCAGCCGAGGTCCCCACGGGCAGCCGGCGGCCTTCACCTGGCGCGGGCAAGCGTCCCTGGCAGCAGGGAGTGGGGGCTGCACAGTCCCGCCCAGCCAGAGCCCCGGGGACAGCGGCCACACCCGTCGGAGCTGGGGCAGCGCGGGCGGACGTGGGCGGGCGGGGCCCCTGCGCTGCCCGGGGACCCTGGATCTTGACCCCACTGGTGGGTGAAGGTCACAGACACTGGCCTTCCACACGGCGGGTCGCTGACCGGTCTGCCCGCGGCCGCCTCTGGCCCAGGCCATGTCAGGGCCTGCTGGGGGAGCAAGGGCTCGCGTTCCCGCAGCGCGGCTCCAGCACCTGGGACCAGGGCTCCTCAGGGCCCTTTCAGAAGGAGTCAGGCGTGGGGGCCGCGTGTCTGCAGAGGCCGGCGGTGGACCTGGCCCAGCCCGGCTGCGCTGACCTGCTCTCTTCCGCCCCAGGGACTTGCTGAGCGAGGACGACAGTGACAAGAGGCAGAACCCCCCATCCTCCGACGAGTCCTTCGAGCCTTACCCAGAAAAGAAGTAAGGGGCGGCGGGCAGCGTCCACTCGGTCGCCTTGGGCCAGCTGCGGGTGGCGGGTCAGAGGGCCCAGCCCCTGCCCTGCCACCCCGTGTTCCCTGTGGGCTGTGCCGCGGGCTCTGGTCAGCGGCCAGTGGGGCAGGAGCTGGGGCGGAGCAGCTGGCCGGGCCTCGCCTGCCCGGAGCCCCGCACCCAGCAGACCTGGCCAGCGCAGGAGCTCTGCGGTTCTGAGGACGTGCCCAGGAGACCCCCGTGCAGAGGCCCACGCTGCGGCTGGGCCCCGCGGGGACAGGCCTGGGACGGCCCTCGGGCGCTGCAGTGAGTCATGGGGACCCGGATGGCCCCTCAGAGCAGCCCCTGGCCCGCTGACCGCCCCTGCGTCCCTGGCCAGTGGGCGGTGAGCAGGAGCAGTGTCAGGGCAGGGACCTCGCTTGGGGGCCTCGCCCTGAGACCCCCGCCTCCATGGCGTCCACGGCCCTCAGGCCCGCGGGCTCGGCGGGGGCAGCGCTTTGGCCTGGGCTTGGGTCCGGCTCGGGAAAGTGGGGCGGCGGGTGCGCGGGGCGGCCGGGGTCAGGCAGCTCACGGCGGGGCGCCACGCCATGCGCTCCCGGCTGCTGGTCCCAGGCGGCAGTCTCCCTCGGCGAGGTGCTGGGGCGTCCTCCCAGCCTCCTTGCAGCCCTGCGTGCTGGGTCCTCCCCCAGTGCTGGCCTGCGTGGGGCCCTGCGTGCACCCAGCTTCAGGCCGCGGGGTTCCTGGCAGCTGCACCTCCGACGGCTTGCTCGGGAGGTGTCCGTCCGCCCGCCCCGCCGCGTGGTGTGGGCTGTTGGACTGGGGTGCCCATTGCCCCCTCCACAAGGGGCTTGCAGGTGCGCTCCCGGAGTTTGGGGCCCACGGCTGTGGGGTTTTTGGTTGGTTGGAGGCTCTGCAGGAGACGCGGCGGCTTGGGTTCCGTGGGCCGTAGCCGCCACCAACGGCAGGGACGCGCCCAGCCCCCGGGCCGGCGCAGAGGAGCCGCCCTGCCCCCTCGCGGGCCACACAGGTGCCGCGGCGGGTCCACCGGAGGTTTTACTCGCTGCCGGAGCCGTTTCCTCCCGCGGTTGCGGCTTTCTCGGCTTCTGACGGCTGCACAGCCCCAGACCTGGGGGCACCCGGGCCCTGGCCTTGAGGGTGCAGCCAGCCCGCGGGCTCCGCGCCCCAGCTCCCTGCCACGCGCCGCCGGGAGTGGGGCTGGGGGCCGAGGGCGGGCTCTCGGCCCCCCCCCCAAAGCAAGGCACGCCCCTGGTTTCTGCGCGCCCATTGAGCCAAAACGAGCCCGTTCCGGATTTTTCATAGCTCATTTTTTATTTCGGGGGAGTCAGTTCGAGGCATCCCCACCCACCCGCCTCCGTGCTGATCCCAGCCCCGGGCCGGCCAGGCGGGAAGACGGCCCAGGCCTGGTTTGGAAACGCCTCCCCTCCGCAGGGTCTCGGGCAAGCGGGGTGACGGCAAAGAGGCCAAGAAGCCCGAGGAGCCGAAAATCCGGAAGAAACCTGGGCCCAAGCCGGGCTGGAAGAGCAAGCTGCGGGGGGAGAGGTGGGGCGGGGCCCGCGGCAGAGGGGAGGGGTCCGCGGGAGGCGGGGCCAACCAGCTGGGCGGGGCCGAGCCCATGGGAGGCGGGGTCCGCGGGAGGCAGGGCGGGGCTGCCCCCCACCTGTGCGCTTTCGCAGGGAGGAGCTGCCCACCATCTACAAGTGCCCTTACCAGGGATGCACGGCCGTGTACCGCGGGGCCGACGGCATGAAGGTGAGGGGGCGCCCGCGACAGCCGGCACCACAGCGCGCGGGGTTTGCGCAGGGCCCGCGGCCAGGCCCAGGCCCTCAGGTCCCTGCCTCCCCAGAAGCACATAAAGGAGCACCACGAGGAAGTCCGGGAGCGGCCCTGCCCCCACCCCGGCTGCAACAAGGTGTTCATGATCGACCGCTACCTGCAGCGCCACGTGAAGCTCATTCACACAGGTGCGGCCCAGACGGGCCTAGGCCCCCAAGGGCACCCCAGCCATGCTGACGGGATTCGGCCCCCACACGTCCGGCAGTGCCTGCCTCCCCGGGTCGCAGACCCCTCGCGTCCTCGCTGCCGAGGACTGGCCTGCCCGTGGGCTTGAGGGAGTGGCGCCGCGCCACCTTGGGGCTGGGGGTCTCGGGGTGAGGCCGTATCCGTGGGGGCTGGTGCGCGGCTCCAGACACGGGCCCGGAAGCGGGGCTCCCCGCCTGTGCGGCTCTTCCCAAACCCGCGGGGAGGGGCCGGGTACGGCGGGGCGCAGGCGCAGCCCCTCCCCTCCCCGCCCCGCCCCGCAGAAGTGCGGAACTACATCTGCGACGAGTGCGGCCAGACCTTCAAGCAGCGCAAGCACCTGCTCGTGCACCAGATGCGCCATTCAGGAGCCAAGCCGCTGCAGTGCGTGGGGGCGGGGGCTGGCGGGGCCGCTGCAGTTCGGGCGAGCGGGGCAGGGGGCTGGCGGGACCGCTGTGGTGCGGGGACGGGGGCGGGGCCGGGGCGCGGCCGCCACTCACCCCGCCCGTCCGCAGGTGCGAGGTCTGCGGCTTCCAGTGCCGCCAGCGGGCGTCCCTCAAGTACCACATGACCAAGCACAAGGCCGAGACGGAGCTGGCCTTCGCCTGTGACCAGTGCGGCCGGCGCTTCGAGAAGGCCCACAACCTCAACGTGCACATGTCCATGGTGCACCCGTTGACGCAGGCCCAGGACAAGGCCCCGCCCCCCAGCGCCCCGGCGGTGAAGCCCGAGCCCACCTGAGCCCTGGCCCGGAGGTGGCCGAGACGGTGCTCCCCGAGCGCCAGTGCCGGGCCGGCAGGCGGGGCCGGACTTTGGACGACGGACCCCCAAGCATCAGGCGAGACCCTTTCAGTGCCGCGAGAGCGCGTGTTGTACTTGTAATAAATTATTCACACCGCGAGGGCGTCCCGGCTGTCGGCGGCTCTGCGCGCAGGAGGGCGGCGCTCAGCTCAGGGTCACAGTGTCCGTGGGCGGCCAGCAGCTGCGAGAGGCGGGGCGTGAGCGGGAGAAATGCCCGGCCCGCCCCAGGGGCGCGAGGCGCTCACCTGTGCCGCGCGTGCGCGGGCCGACCCGGGGCACCTAGGGATCCACTGCAGCAGGAACAGCCGGGCCTCGGCCAGGAGGCCCACGGGGTCAGCCTGGGCGGCGGGGTCAGCGCCCGCGGGGCCCTCCGGCGTGCCCTGGGGACTGCTCGGCCTGGGACCCGCCGCGCCCTGGACTCGCTTTCCGCCGGCCGCCGCACTGGTCTCCCCGGACACGAACAGGCCGGTCAGCTTCAGGTACATGTCGACGGCCACGCGCGGAAAGGCGGCGTCCCCCACGAGGGCATCCGGGTCCCAGCAAGGAAGGAGGCTGCGCGGAGAGGTGGGTCAGGGCGCGGAGGGCGGAGGGACCCGCCCCCGCCCCGCCGGCCCCCCCCACCCCGCCCCCGCACCTGTAGAAGGCGAGCGGCAGCAGCCGCAGGTGCCTGTCCGGGGCCAGGCGCGGCAGGATGCAGCCCAAGCTGCTGTCTGCGGGACGCGGCGGGCCATCAGTGTCCCCACGCCGCTCGCGCTGTCCGAGCCCCGCGGCCCGCGCCGGCCCCTCCTTACCCGCCGCCGGCAGCTGGAACAGCCCCAGCCAGGACAGCCGCCGCCCCTCCACGCAGCGCAGGGTCGCGGCGCAGACGCCCAGAGCCTGGGGGGCGCCCAGAGCGGCCTGCGGAGAGGGGGGCTCAGCCCGCAGCCTCGCGCGCCCGCCGCCCCAGGGGCACCCTCGGTGGGGGACCCCAGCACCCACTCCGCGGCCACCCCCGACTCCTCCCCCCTGCGAGGGCCCCTCCCAGGGGCTGGAGCCGCGGGGCGCCGTGGGCCAACTTGCCTGGGGGTCCAGGTGCGAGGAAAGCAGGCCCATCAGAGAGAAGAAGAACAGGGCGAGCAGCAGCTGGACGGAGGCAGGTGCGCTGGGGCGGGTGGGAGGATGCGCCCCGGGCCACCCCGCCCTCGGGCGGCCACCCTGCTGCGCCACGCAGCCCGGAGTGTGCCGGGCCAAAGGGTCCACGGGATGTCCCCACGCGCGCAGAGCCCCGGTCTCCAAACAGTCCCACGGGAAGGAAACCTGTGGCCGCGCGGACCCGGCGCCCCGCCCCCGCCCGCCCAGGAGCCCCGCCCCACCCGGGAGCCCGCCCCCCCTCCGGCCCGGCCAGAAGCTCTGGGGCTGACCGGCCCCTCCTGGCAGCTAAAGGGTCACTTGAGGGGGCCGCAGCACGGCCCCCCCGCAGGGCCCATAACTGGGGGCAGGACCCTGCCTGCGGCGCCCCTGCAGACTGCCCCGAGGGCCCTGCGCCCCTCTCACCTCCTCGCCATGGGCGCACAGACGCCCCAGCGCGCTTCCCGGGCCGGCCTGCTGGGCCGACAGGTACAGTGCGGCCGCGGAGACCCAGGCGGGGCCGGCGGGGGCGGGCGTGGCCGGCAAGTCCGCGGAGAGGACGCTGCAGGGGACGGGGCTGAGCACGCCGGCCAGGCAGGGGGCCGCCGGGTCTGTCCGGCCCCTTCGGCGTGGGGCAGCGAACCAGCAGGGCGGCGCCCGCCGAAATCCAAGGACCCTGGGCGGCTGGGCGCCCGCGCGGCCCGGGCTGGCGACCCCGCGGACGCACAGCCGGGCGCACGCGGAGGGGCCGGCGCGGCTGCGCAGGGGTGGGGAGAGCCCGGCGGGGTCCTGCCCACACTCACCGCCTGCTGAAGAGCTGGGCCTCGCGCAGCCGCTGCAGCTCGGGGGGCAGCGGGCCGGGGGAGCAGCGCGTCCACCGCCAGTGCAGCTCCGGCTCCAGCCGCGGCCACCACACCTGGGGGGACCGAGCGGTCGGCCGAGGTGTGGCCAGGGCACCCCGGGGCGAGGCTGCCCCTGGGGAAGGGCCCGGCCCACCCGCCCCACCGGCAGGGCCGCGCCCTGCGCCCTCTGCTATCTGCCCGCCCACTGCCAAGGGGCCACAGTGCCCAGCGAGGCCGTGGTGCGGCCGGGCCTACCGCGGCGGAGGTCAGCAGCAGCGGGCACTCGGCCTGGCATGCCCGCAGAGTCAGGTCTGCGGTCAGCGCGGGGTCACTGCTCCGGGAGCAGGCGTGGAGGAGCCCCTGGGGAGGTGGTGCCGGCTGGTGACCGGTGGGTCCACGCCCAGCAGCAGCAGGGCCACAGGACCCGGGAGGGGCAGGGGGAGTTACCCGGAAGAAGTGGACGGTGAGGTCATAGGTCAGGGCTACTCCACAGGAGCAGAAGTTCCTCTGCAGGACAGAGGCCGCCAGTGAGAAAGGGAGGGGGAGGCGCCGCCTCCCAGCCCACAGCTGACCCTGCGTCCACCACGTGCCGTTCTGGAGCCTGCCAGCGCGTGGGCGGCACACAGCCTGTGCGGCCAGCCCCCAGCCCTTCCCGGCCGGCCGGCAGCACCGTCCACATCTGAGGCCAGCAAAGCGCCGCTGACCACGGGGTCTCAGACACGCCTGGCCGCCCGGGGCTGCTGGAGGGCGAGGCGGCATGAGCTGCCCCTGCGTGGACCCCAGAGCCTGCCCGGCTCGCACTTGGTAGTGCCCCCCACTGCAGACCCTCAGGCACGGAGACCGGGAACAGGCCCCCC